>JAZGTJ010009947.1:0-18728 GCA_036877575.1 Botia almorhae | reverse complement strand
AACAGTGATCCATTCATTCATTCCACCGGGAACAAAAACACAGAAAATGACATGTAACAAGAATTACCAGGAGAATTTATTTTGATCTGCACTGACTGTATTACAGAGCAAAGATACCTTATTTTATACAATGGAATTTTATTATTGCTATTATAACCGAGTGACTGTAAATTTGGTGCTTAGTAGATGTTCTTACATCTGGATGTCCCACCATTACTGGTGGGCGCCACTACTGGCCATAGCTTTTGGAAATCTGATCACACCAGGGATGTCCCAGCTGTGTCTTAAGTTCTCTCAATGTTAAAGGTTTTTGCAGTAATGTTAGTCAAATGTTTTTTCAAATGTTTTTTTACGTTATATCACATATCAAAAACTTTACTCTTATGTATTTAGTGGAACGTTATAGAAATGTTACAGATTGTTCAAACTGGACGCTTTGAACGTTCCTAAAACTTTAACAACAGCGTTTTTAACAGTTTTGTTACTTTATGGAAACATTACAGAAACATTTTTGTATTGCATGTGCATTATTGAAAATCTCCTGTAGAGAAAGATGTTTCATTATGAACTTGATGAAAGATCGTCAGTGCATTGCAATCATGATGTCTGATTTTTATCGCTCATTTTACTCGACCTGACGCGTCATCTTTTGGAAGTTAGTTCTGCTATACCCCCCCTGTCCTTAACAGATAACCCAGGAACGCAGTGCTTAGAGGATTAGCCCTCTTTCCTCCAGGTCTGATGAAACACCTGTGTGACACATCTAGAATTAGGAAACGTCATCTCATGTGCCTGTTATCAGAAAATGGAATCTTGTCTCAGTCACTGCGAGGACCCCATGAACTGCTTGTGTGTGCCCAAAAATATGCCTGGTTAAAAAGGTTCGTATTTCTAGGCTGGGGCAAAACAATCCCCGAAGCAGTTTCTTCCTGTGGTAGGATAGAAGATTTAATTTTGACATGCTGTTTTTAAGCACATTATGGATCTGATGAGCAGCTTACAAGCTGAGATAGATTTATCGCCTTTGGACATGCAGCCAGTCACAGTAGCGCTATGTTAGCTTCATCCTGTTAAATGTTTTACATTTCTCTTTTTTTAACGTTTACATAACGATCACGAAGTCCATCACCCTCACAGTCTCTTTCTCACAGTCACTTTGGAATCCTACGGTCTAAAAATACAACGGCTGTAATGAGTTTAGGTAGTAAACTAATTACATTAGATTGAGGACTGCCCACCGTCAGTATTACCCGTATTCATTTGCTCACCTACAAACACTGAATTATCGCTTACTGAGTGTGATTAATGCTCCTTTTATTTTTTATCATACAACTAATCAGGGCCTCATTTCCTGTCAGTGGCTGTATTCAAATTACATCTCGCTAAGTGGTGATTTCCTGCCCGCCGATTACGCCCACCCTCCAAAATAAATCCTTTAAGTGTGTATTAACAGCAACTGTCTTTCTGGAGCATCATTTAAAACAGATCAAGACTTGAGTAATGTTGAGGAAAAACAAACAAAACAGAAAAATCATCTATTATGCAAAGACAAATGACAGGTGCACTAGACAAGGTAAATCCAGGATAAAATATTAAAATGATATAATATAAAAACAAGGAGGATGTAATATTACACAAACGAAGTGTCACAAATTCCGAGAACATAATTTACATCTGGATATTGCGTGTGTCATGTGGCTCAAGCAGGTCTACAATAGTTGGAGAAATCTTTTCATTGTCATTGCCATTCATCTCCTTTGCAAAAGTTGATTGTGAGAGACGCATTCTGAACGATTATCATTAATAAACTCGAATTCTGTATCAAACACCGCCTGCTGCTTTCACTTCTATGCAATAAGTGACAGCCTTACTGATTCAATAATTGCTTTGACGTTTTAAGAACGTTGGCTAACATTCTCTGAGAGTTCTCTTAAAATGATCAAAAACATTCTTGCACTGACGTTAGTTGAACTTTTTTTGATGTTTTTTCAAAATTGTTCTTCTTTATGTTTCTAGAACATTTATAGTATTTTTAATGCTTTTGTTACCAATGGAAACATCAGGCATCCAACATTCTTACAGCCTAAAATTGTTAGCTGGGTTTGCACTGGATTAAAGCTAATTGCGTAAATAAAGAAAATGTAAATCAACTTTATGTTCATCCACAACTGGGCCCTGAATCTATGCTGAGGGTGGGACTTCAGAGCAGTGATGTCACTGGTCTTAAATAGAGAAGCACGGGAAATGAACCTCTCACAGATCTTTTAGCTCCGCTTTGGAGATACTGTGTTTGGAACTTCCGTTTGACTGCCTTCAGAACGCTCATCCCTCATACTTCATTAGCTCTAATCACTTCAGATTTTCCGTCTGGAGTTCGTCGTCATCAAGTTCCTGTAGATTAGTGTGGTAAAAGGTGAATCAACAATTATGTAAAGCAGGTCAGGAAGATCTCCAACGGGGCCCACAAACAAGAGAACACTGCACGGGTCTCTGTGTTCACTCACTGGCAATATCACATTTCAATAATTTAACTCTGTATGAGAGTACAGACATAACCATAATACTTACTGACATATGGAAGACCCTATCCAGAGGCCCACAAGCCGTTACGAACCAATTATCACAGATAAAAGTGTCTATTTAGAGTGATTATGCTCCACACAGAAGCTACAAAGCTTCGCCAGTCCGACTGCCGTCCTGTGATGTAAATGACAGTCTAGAATCACAGAATCGCTCTCATTTATGTGATGGCCAAATCTTTATGGAGATGAAAGTGTTTAATCTGAAAGACAGGGTAAGCGATCTTTCCCATAAACATTTTTTGTTAGGCTAGCTGAAAGTCTCTTCGCATCTTAGCAGTCACTTAAAATGGTACAAACATATTGATATATTTTCTGCACAAAATGTTCAACCAATCATTGCGTTCGGTCTGAATCCAATGACAGGATGTCCTACTTGTTTTGTGTTTTCATACCACCATGCACTATTGGAGGAGGCGTGGCTTTGGAGCTTTCAATGACGTGCCGGATCTTATGCTTTCAAATCTAGCTCGCTATCGTTAAGCTCCTTGAAATTGTGTACTGTACCTTTAAATGCATTTTTCAAAACATACTTGTAAAATAAAATCATTTATACCAGTTTTGGGTGGTGCAGCCTAATGGTTATGATCTAGTCCAGTAATCCATATTTTGTGCAAACCCTGCACTGAGTGATCTATGAACTTAAGAAGTCATCGATTAGGTTCAAGCGATCGAAAGGTGATTCCAGTAGTGTAATCGACCTACTACATACACACAGTGTTTCATTGTGAGAAGCAAGGTCGTGAGTCCACTGAAGGTTGGTTTCAAAAGTTCATGTGGGCTCCTGTAATGATCAGCCTTTTAAAAGTAGCATATTGATTAATGTTTTCATTGAGACAGTGAGGTCAAAGAGAATAAAAGCTGCCCTTTAAGTAATGGCTCACTCTGTAATCTAATTACAACCCAGTTGTGCTGAAGGAGCCCTTATATTCCTCTTCCATAAACAGTTACTGTAGTGACTCCTCATGAACACTTAAAGGCACGGTGGACAATCTTTTCCAGAAACATTTGTTGTTATGCTAGTTAAAAGTCTCTTCACATTCTGAAAGCAAAGCACGGGCGCTAGCTACAGTGGTATAAATATATTTATATATTGATATATCTGCCTTGGAAGGTGCAGGACCATAAAATGTTCGTCCAATGATAGGATGTCCTACTTGTCTGTCATGCTATGTATTTGCATACCTCTGCGCACTACTAACCCAGCTAACAGGGAATGTTCTCTAAATGTTTATTATTGCTCACCAAGAGTTCTTAAAGTAACATTACTAAAACGTTTTTTATATTACAAAATTATGTATCTAAAAAATGTTAATAATGTTTTAAAAACATTACAGAATTTAATCTAAAAATTTAATCTAAAAAAATTGACATTTTAAATGTTTTTTTGCAAAACAAATTTTTAATGTTTTGTTACCTAATGGAAACGTTACAAAAACACTAGTAAAAAAACTATAACCTGACCCTAATCCCAACCCTAAACCTCTAACCCTAAACCTAACAGAAAACTTTTGGTATCCACAAAAGAAGGTTTTGCTTTTGGATACATATTTGTCTCCAATATATGGTTAAGTAGCTCTGTCACACACTCACTCTCTCACCCAGAGTGTGTAGCTAGATCCTGAATCTTCTCTCTTACAAGGTCACAGTCTGGCCCACATAATCAATCTCAGTTATCAGTCTCTGCCATACTACATAACCATAATATGAAGAATACAACATAATGGCACCTTTGCCTATGAATATATTTATGGCTGTAGTTATCACAGCCATTACAGCAAAGGTGAAGGCAAAAAAAATATTGTACACAAATCCTATTTAACCTAGCAATAATTACACATTATTTCTTATTACACAATCATGTACATACATGCAGCTCAGATATTATTGTAGTCCAGTTTGTGCTGAATACAGTGTTATCAGACTTTAGCCATTTATATGTTTATAAGCACCTGAAAAAAGCACAAATGTCAGAGCATGTCAAAACTTCTCCAGGGCTCCAAAACACCCTCAGACCCCAGAGGGTTAATACACCAGAGGCCAGTAGCTCAGTGTATAAGAATTATGTTAGATAAAAACTCAAGGCAAAACTCACACACACACACACGACACACACACAGGACACACAGACACACACACACACACACTGTGATTCACACACTCTTAATCTTCATATTTCAGGCAAACCAGTGGTCCAGCTCCAAACTTACACCATTTGTTAAGCCAAAAGTTGACATGTCAAACTTCTCAGACAAAAAGAACAATCTTTACAGTCCTCAGGGAACTCCACCTACGAGTGACTTACTCATAGCTGTCTCTAGACATTAAACCGATACTACACTGGAAAAAGACAAAGCCCTGAACTACACAATAGTTCATCCAAAAAGAAAGTCTGTCTATTTACTTGCCCTCAATACAAACTTTACTGTAAAAAAGTTTTTCCATACAACAACAGTTCACACCCAACTGACAGGAAAGATTCTCAGAATGTTGACTAATGTTCTCTAAAAGTTCTCTTAAAGTTATCAGAAAATGTTCTTGCAGTAAAGTTATTTGAACATTTTTTATTTTTACGTATTATACATAAGTTGTTAGCGGAATGTTTTTAAAACGTTTTAAAAATATGCTTTAATAACCTTTTTATAACAATACAGCAATAATGTTAATAGGTAGTGTCTTAGAAACTGGATGTTTTGATAGTTTAAAAACTATCAAAATTGTAGGTTGTAAAATTGTTACAGTAGGTTGTCTGTCAAGCTCCAGAAAATGACCATGACATTAAATAGTTCACATGAATTGTGTATTCAGGTCTTCAAGAGCTATGTGATACTGTTGTGAATCAAATTCAGTCAGTCTTCACTGAAAATGTAATTTCTGTGCCATTTCTGCATATTTAGGAGAACATATTTTAACATCAAAACAATGACGCAACTCAAATATGGAAACACATCAAAAGTTCTGCAAATTTCACCCACCCGAGGAGCTGATGAACAACAGCGCTTGTTTATACTGTTGCGGTTATATACACCTACAGATTTCATGAGAATATTTTTTAGTTTTGTTTTGTTATTGAACTCACAGTCTAATACCACATATTGTGAATTTCAGGTTCTCAGATGTGTCGGTGTGTGTTTTTCACTGTAAATGAAACAGAGCTCCTCAGAAACCTGAGGCAAAGAAGCAGGAAGGAAATGAAGGAGGCAGAGAGAGAGAGAGAGAGATGTGACAGATAGAGATCAAGAGACAGAGGCGTAGAGATAAGAGATCAGAATACTGGCATGTCGAGAAGAACGACGAACAATGACAACAGAAAGAATAGAACACAGGTCAAAAGGTCACAGTGAGGGGAGGCCGGACAGACGGAATTTTCAGATGAACGGACCAAGACATGACAGTCTTAATGTTTACACTTAAGGATTACAAATAGTTCACAAAACGCGCACTAAAAAACAAACTACATTTCGTGCAGAACACAACTCTGCCTTTCGATTGCTCTGGAGCAAAGCGTTCATTAAACTTTTTTTTTTTCCATTTTTTACCATTCACCTGTTTTTAAATATTGTGTTAATTATTTCATTTCTAATAATCAGGTTGCAGAATACCAAAGATTGAAAAATAAATAGTTTGTTCCCAGAGCAAATAAAAAATAAAAAGCAATTCATTTCTAATAGCTGATATCAGTCAGCTGCGTAGCATGCGCATACGTAGCTCTTTCGAACTCAACAGCAGGGGACAACAGACTCAAGTCATGAATAATCAATAATGTTCATACAGCGACCTCCTACTGTATTCATACAATCACAGCTAATTCTGCCTGTCTACTGGCCGCTGTGCTGGGCTACACGTAAAGGTTAAACGTGTTTAATAAATAATAAAATACTGTCAGAGGCCCGAGGCTTTAGTGCAGGGATCCATGTACAATTCCAGATCTTGCGGCCCTGGAGGAGGCCGGCGTTTACAAAAACCTCTCATCATTTGCAAAGAATGTACAGCATTGCTCCAACACAGCAATCCAGGTACCTGAATCAGTAACCGAAACACTTCTTTTTTCATTAGATCAACATTTGATAAATCTGATGGCATGATCATTAGAAAACGCAGCTAACAGGGAACGTTAGTTACCAAAAGTTATCAAAAATGTTCTTGGAGTAATGTTTTTAGAATTATAAATTTATAGAAAGCTTTTTTTAAGTTGTTGGTGGAACATTTTAAAATTGTTACATTTTAAAAAACATTTGAATATAGTTTTTAATACCAAGCATTAAACATTAAAACATCTAAAAAACAACTTAAAATTTATGTTTTCAACGTTCCTAGAACATTCAATTGTTAGCCGGGAATGTACACAATGTTTTACATGAAATCTCCTCTAGCCTTTAAATGAAATGTCATTTAATTTCTTTTTGGCGGATCATAATTACGGCGAGTAAGAGATTTTAAATGAAATCTATAAAAAGGACACGTGTTCACACGATGATTCACAAGTACACACAACACTATTCGTCCGGGGCCATTTCACCAGGACAAACTGTATTGCTGGTGTTTGGTGCATTAGGTCCACATTTTCTGTTACACGTGTTTAACTAATTGTCGACGCTGACATTCTGTTCTGCTTACACACACTGAGTAAAACATTAACTGCAAACATGACTGTCGCATCGCTTCAGTCTGACCTTTAGAGTTTGTGCAGCGTGTTTCATCGCTCAAACTTGGCAGAGAGGCTGCTGGGAAAAAATAAGGCCGTTTAAAACCTTATTAAAACTGACGGCAAACCTGCAGCTTGTGTGTTTTAAAGTCTGAGAAAGCCCTCAGAGCCGCTCCTCATTTTATATGCGAACGCTGGCATTTCTTAAAGGGACGGCAGCAAAAAACAGTTTGTTTTTCACGGGTCAGGGAAAAGGTCGCGAGAAAGTTCATAACTGCGCACAAAACTTTGCTAAAAATGTGAACCTCGAGGGAACAAATACATAAAAAATGTATGATATGACCACTTTAAAATTCAAATCTAAAAGACATCTCGTTTCCAAGTCATCAACCTCTAACTTTCTCCGGTGAATATTACCAAAGATTACAGAATAAACAAGATGCCGCAGTACTATTAATATGAATGGGGGAAAGTGCAATGGTCATTAGTTGTGCTCTAGGGAATGAAGCCACACCTTCTAGTAGAAAGAGCCAATCATCAATCACTAAGCGCTAACGCCCTAGCATATGCACAGAAGCTAAAGCGATCTGGAAAAACTGCTTTTTATAGTGCAATTTGAGCATAAGGAACATTATTTATGGTACAGTTAATGTCAGGTTTAATCAGTGGTAGAAAACATATTGCTTTATTGTGATCCCAGCCAGCAGTTTTAGAGATATTTTCCCCAGTCGAGTAAATAGAACTTGGTCTTTTATGACAGCAATAGCTGCCCGGAGGCGTGGCAAAGATGGCCGCCAAATGCGAAGACCTCTTTAAGGGGATTTTGACATTACCAATTCTCCATCTTTTCAGATGCACAAATTTTCAGCTCATAAAGAAGGAATAAACATTTAAATGAAACGATAATCCACGTCTTGCATGAGAGAAAGGATAATGAAACTCTAATTGAATTTATATGGAGGTTTTGGCTTCAAAACAAGGACAAAAACTTTCCGACCGCAGATTTGGCATCATGTTTCTGAGACGGAGGTTTCCTTCAGTCATCATCTCTCCATTAAATGTTTATGTTGTGGAACAAAGAGGAAAAGCTCATTAATGGTTAATCCATAATTCCCAAATGGAGGTCATAGTACTCTAGTGGGAGTTCTTAATGAGAATTCATTGCTGTTGGGTTAAAGGAGGTGACACACAATGGATGTGTTACTTTGCATGCTAGTTTTTGTGAGTGCAGTGAAAACCTCAATGGCTCTGCACATCAAAGCTGTTTTGTGGCTTTTGAAGCAGCAAATAATGCATTTATTCTTCATTGCCTAGACTGACTTAATAGAAGAAAAATATGCCGAACCTTCCGGTAGCCCGACTGACAATGCACTGTGCTAACAACACCAAAGTCATAGGTTCGATTCCCATGAGGTACATCAACTGTTTAAATACATATGTTTGCAGTTTATATGCTGCATAACTAGTTAGCAAGCAAAGACAGGCTTTACCAAGCAGACAGGTTTAACCAACCAAGCTTTGCTAATGAACAGCAAGGGTAGCTTGACTGTAATTAAACTGCTTTAAATTACAAGTGGCTTGCAGCAAAGAAAGCTAAAGTTTCCTTCAGAGACATAACAGAGAATCTCCATGAGGGAAGAAAAGTCAACGCAGAACATTCTCTCCAGGAAATCAACTCTGTGTTATTAGCAGCATGTCAGTGATATTCCGGATGGCGAGACAATGTCTCATCAATAATGAAAGAGCGACTCCCACTCACCAGCCTGTGTTGAACTCCACGTGGGCGTCGAAGAAGCCCACAACCGGAGCGGTGGCGGCGTTCCAGCCGTGAATCCTCGCTCGTATGAGTCCCTCTCGCTTGCTGTTCCTCACGATCTTCACCAGGCCTGGGTATCGCTTATTCACATAATGATCCAGATTGAACTTCAGCTCCACTGCAAGACAAAAACAAAACCACCTACGTCAAAAATACAGACCGTGTTGTTTCTGTGATAGAGGTGAACTTTGGAAACCGCTTAGAATTCTATTTTTAACGACCTTTATGCATTGAATTTTGATTGTTTTACCTTCGTCCCAAATCCAGTCTTAAAATATGAAAATGCGTCGTAAAAATATTAATTATTCCATTTATTAAATTCCATGTTTAATTTATTGAAAACTATGATAATCTATGCAAAGCGCGAAACAAACACGAACCATTTCAATATTAAGTGAAAATGATTTGTATTCACTTATAAAATTACAGCTGGGACAATTTCCACAGTGATGAAGCTTTTTGCCTCCGATTAGGTTCCATCAAAAGTCAGTTAGCGTACTTCTTTAGTGTACTTCTTTACCAAATACACGACGTGTCAGTGAAGAACATACTTGACATGTAATAGGAGACACGTGATCTGTAAATATTGTTTTAGTACATCATTTGCTCCGTTTATGCACGTGCGACAATATTGTTTAATTGTACGTACATTTAGCGAGACAAACGAGGCAGCCCTTTTATTCCAAACATTTTGTACGATAAAAATAACGGCGGGAAAGAAATAAACGAAAAGGTTTTCAGTGGCACCGTAAATCAGGGTAAATAAATCTGCCTGAATCTCCCACACTCCTGCAGTCTCTCAGAGTTACAGCTATCTGTCCTCATTCAATAAGAACCCTGAGAGGTAAACGGTAAACAAAAGGAGCGCATGGAGAACACACACGCGCGCTCTCTGCGAAGATAGATGAGTGTTTGGTCTCTTTCCCGCAGGTTGCTGAGTGCTCTAGTTCTTAGGCGAGAGGAATATGGAGGAACGGAGAAGTCTTTAAGTCACTGATGCACAACTTCGGTCCAGAAAAAGACTCAACGTTTTAGCGTTTTAGTCATAGCGCAATGAAATAGAACAATGTTTCATTGAATTGATCTGCACTAGAATGTGATACTGGACATTTTACGTTTGTCCATAAAACACATATGGGGACACTGCTTCCTTCACGGTCATAATCATACACACTGCAGCTCAAATGCTACACCATGGTGCTAGCAACACCACTTTTAGGGTCGAATCCAAGGAAACACGCATGCTAATAGACAGTGAGACCGAACTAACGAATCAGCAGGCAGACATCATTTATAAACGCATATAAACAAATATCCATCCGTCACACAGTGAATTGAGGAATGCGCGACAAAAATGAGCCGCATTAAATATTTTCAGAGAAACTGGTCGGCTGAATTTAATTAACAGGAAAGCTTTGTCATTTATCTACATATGTCAGGAGCTCAGGTTTGATACACAACAAACACAATAGCTTGTGAAAGCCACATATGAAACTAGAATGTCAACATATCATTCGATTAAAGAAAGCCACGTTCCTCGCGGATGTGCGCGTACGCGCGTGCCGCTGCGCTCAGGTGATAGTAACACTCAGAACTAAACGTCTGGCTATGCGTTAGGAATTTAACCGTATAGTTTACAGTTGGGAACAAAGCCAGAGGTCATTTACTAGCTGGCATTCGCGCACAAAGGAAGATCCTTGAAAACGATTAAATAAACTGTGTGTGTATAGCACCTGCATTTTCATTCATTTGATTTGAAATCCATTATTATCTATTTACAAGCAATGCCTAAATGAATTGAATTTCAAGGACACGATACTCGACTACGTCTGATGAGATGAGGAAAACGGACACGGTGTCCCTTAATAATTTTCGCGAGGTGAGAATAACTGTTACTCTGCAAAACAGGATTCGGCCGAGATTAACCTGAAGAGGCAAGGATGATGGAAGGAGAGAAAAGGACGATAAAAACCTTATTGGCATGGAGAATGGCGTAATATGAGAATGCCACTCTATTATTGTCTTTACAATGGACACGAGACTTGGAGAGACAGAGGTGAGATATTCGCTAAGGTCAATTCATTATTCAAGTGGCGAGGGTGTCTGCGCCTCCAGTCGTCCTTTTGGGCGCAAGCGTTAAACAAGATACGACAAGCTGCAGCGCTAAGAAAAGGTCAAGCAGGCAACCTTTGCATGTTAACAGTTTAATGTCAACCGAGAGAAGCTGAAACATCAGCAGGAAATTAGCATACGAAATTAGAAGCGGCAGAGTATCGCAGATAACGGCAAATTGGGAAGATAGCGGGAATGCCAGTCAACCATTTTCTTTTCCACATGACTCTGTTCTTCTAAAATGCATTCTGTGATTTTGTATGTATTGTCATTTCTCATTTTGTGTCTACACATATTTACACAAAATTTAAACCGTTTAAACAAAAAAAAGCTACTTTATGATACTGAAGTAAATACGATCTTTAAACTAGAATACAACCCTTACTGCTTCTGGTACGTAGCATCCAGTTATCATGAAAGTAAAACAATTATTAGATATATAAATAATATAAATGTTATACTATATATAACTATATATAACATATGAATATATAATTGTTAAACTAATAAGAAATGTAGTAAAAAAATATATATACCATAAATAAGAGAAAGTAACAGATATGTCACATGACTCCATTTGTATCACAAGGTTGCAAACCTTTGGTGGCATTACACCAAAGCGTGGGCTACAAGACTGAGGGCAACACTTGGGACAGGGTTAGTGAAGAATTGCATTCTGGGAGAGCATGATTGATTGTTGCCTTAGCTCACTTAGTTTTAAGGCGGTGTGCAATAAATAACGTGACACAGAAACAGCAATGCAGCATTTTGCTCTACTACACCGAAAATATAGTTAATTACCGAAAGGGCTACACCATTTTCAGAACAGCTGAGGTACCGTCACTGTGCTGAGAAAGGGTTACCTAACTTTAAGTTACCTTCATTACTTTGTTAATTACTTCCACACTTTCGCTTTATTCTCACCAGACAAAGGTGTAGACAGGGCTAACTGACAGCTGAAGTGTAAATAGTTTCTTAGAGGAATGAACAGGCTTCCTGTTTTTAAGGCTATTTATAAACAAGAATCCATGTTCCTGAATTCAACAAAATGTCTGCAGAGGTCAGTAAGCACTTTTTTTTATTACTCAGACAAAACACAATATGTAACTGCATTAAAAACAAGCTTCATAAGAAAGTTATGTTTTTTTCTGGAGCACCACAAACAACAGACTGTCACGGGAACAAGTAGCCAAAAACAACAACCCTGCAAACATGTTTAGGTCGTAAGAACGTTTCCTTAATGTTTTCATTTAATTACAAAAACATAAAAAACGTCTAGGAACGTTTAAAATGTCCAATTTTTTTGTAATAATATTTGTTCGTGCTTGGTTATAGAATGTTATTCGAATATTTATAGTCGTTGGACTAACTACTTAAAAAAACTCTTGATATATACTTATATATATATATATATATATATACTTTGAGAGAACTATTAGATAAGGTTAGCCAATGTTCTGAGAACGTTCCTTGTTAGCTGGGAAAGAAATCACCGCACTTTAGTTCTTACCACTGTCACTGTTGTCGTCAACCAGTATGATTTCTTTGAGCAGGTGTGCTGGGGTGTGGTTGACCACGCTGTGTACGGACCGCAGGATCACAGACAGAGCCTCATTCACGAAGATGAAGACCACAGAGATCTGAGGAAGATCTTCAGGGTAGGTCATCTGCTTACACCTGGAGAAGGTGAAGACAACACCAATATACAATTTAGCCAGAATACACATCCTTCACAATTTATTAAGATGCCGAGCATACACGCACACTTATGCTTTTTTTTTTGCTTACACAAAAAAGACCATTTTGGTTGGCCAATTTAATTGGACCATGTGTTTTACACTGACGGAGTTTTGTTTGTACACTAGAGGGTGCACACATTAATTTTTTGCCTGAGAGAAACAAATGACCCTGGTTTGAATGTTTTTAGTCTTTCATTGAAATTTAACTTATTTTACCCCCATCATCACCTTGTATTCCCCAAGGAACCACTGTGCTAAGTAACACATGACGTTATAAAAGTTCGTACAAAATGTTGCAAAATGTTGTTCCCGGTTGTCTTTATAAAACTGTCACCTGCATATGGGACAATGTGAGAGAGCTGTAAAAAAACAAAACAGATTTAAAAATCCACCAAAATCTCTGTGTTAACTGTGGCTTTCTGACTGCGTTCAGGGCTAACACCCTAATCTAAAGAAGAACCAGGCCAAGACACCATGCGTCATTACCCAAGTGATCTGGGGTAGCTGCGAGCAGAAATGAATAAAATATTAACCACCCATGTGAGCTGAATTTTGTACCTATGCTGAAAAGAAAACAGACCCACTCTGTTGCCCCGATCAGTTCAACCTGCCATGGTAACCGGGTTTATATACGGCTTCAGTGTTGCTATTGTATATTTTTATGTACAAACTTATACACGACTGCTTGCCTGAATTAAACCACACAGCCATACCTCACAGCCTCAAGAGGGGAATCTGTGCATGTTTAAAATGGAAAGATGGCTTTCTCTATACTGTAGGCAGGATTCAAATCCCAGTGGATGTTCAAGTCAATGCTTTAACCAACTGAAAATCATAGCTTCTCTAACAACCTGGAGATCACAAATAAACATACAACACACAACGTGCAACCGTTCAAAAATGGCTCCCGTCCACGTATACTGAGAACAGAATTCTGAGTTTTGTGATATGCTAGCTACAGTGAAAGAGCCGTATTTTATATATATTATTTTAAATAGTCAAGTACCTACCGCCTGGATAACTCTCGACAGTGTATTTGCTGAAATGTACCTCTTTATCACGGAGTAAGATGAAAACTCAACTGCAAAGTTTTATTAGAAACATAAAGCATTTATGGAATAAATGGAAGCCCGGAGCGGCTTAAAAATGGGTCCAAACTACAAAGCAACTAAAGAGCTATAAAGAAACCTGACAAGTTGAAACAAAACATTATTCAAACCTTGACTGTTTTGCTAACACTTTTTGTATTATGCGCTTGACGGATCTGACAAGCGCCCAAAATGCCTTCTTATAGGAGAATGTCGGTTCTGTTTAATCACACTATAAACACTGACTGGTTCCTATGACAACCATAAGTACCCCCTACCATACTAGGATAATAGCACAGCTTCCGTCCTTATGAAGTTTACTATTAGTTGTTTAAAAATGGACAAGGACTATAGGGCTCTGGAATAGGTTATATTTCATGAAAGAGACCAGGTTTGGCATTTAACAGATTAAAATACCCAGAGCAGTCACATTATTGAGCAGTTATGAAGATGTTTGCACACAAGAAGGTATTTTGACCAAATAATTAATCAAATGATACAGAGCCAGGACAGTAAAAGTGTACGTGTATTGATATGGCATAAAAAACTAATTTCGAGCTTTGAGATGAACTGGTAACGCTAAATAAGTGTGAGTCTATCTCTGAATGTGCAGACAGTACAACACAAACCATTTATTATTTCTCCATTACTGTGAGCGAATTAAGGGTTGCCTTTGTCTCTTTGAATCCATTTCATTTTGATAACAGTAATATCGAATCAATATCCGACTCCGGACCTGATCAATACACGATTACATGTTTAGCATCTGTATTTTGTGGCGCATTCTTGCACAGAAGATTTGATACAGAAACATGGTCACTGAGAAAGTAATAATGCCTTTTCACTTTAATTTGAGAGTGCATTTCAAAACAACATTTCAAAGAATCAACTTTCATTGTAAGGCACTGCCTGGACTGAAGTGCATTGTGGGTAAGTGCATAAATGCTGTTTTTGTGCAACAGAGGACAGCTTGTACAACAATGCAAAACAGGCATAATATTGACTGTAGAAAAAAGCCTACTGTACAAACATGCTTTCAAAGCTTGTGTGACACACGACCAGAAAATGTTTTAAAGCATACAGTGTAGCTTTGAGACGCTGTACACAGCGACCCTCAAACAGCATTCACTCCAGATCAATTAGGCTGATTACACACTGGTGTTTACACTAGGTCCTTAGTGAAGACACATGAGATTTCTGGGTCCTCGGGAGACATATCTGAGATGTATTTAATTTTATTGCTGTCTAGGAGAAACAACTGAGATATTAAAGCGATCTTGTCTGCGATAATCCTGTCCTATGAGTATCTTCTCAGCTAACAATTCTTTTAATTCTGTAACATTGTTAAAACGTTTAACCAGCTACTTAAGAATAATGTTTCAGAGATACGATATATAATGTTAAAGAACACTCTGTTAAGAATACGTTTGATAACTCTGAAAGAACATTTAAAGAATGTTAGCCAACATTCTGAGAACATTCACTACTAGCTGGGTTATTCATTCCTATCTATTAAACGTTTATCTAACATTTCTGATGTATATGATATATAACGTCAAAAAATCTTCTACTAACATTACTGCGAGAACGTTTTTGATAATGTTTTGAGAATGTTAGCCAACGTTCTGAGAATGTTCCCTATTTGCTGGGTTGTTCATTCCTATCCGCCTCCTAACTGCTTTGTGTTCTCTGTCAGAGGTGCTCTAAAGATGTCAGATGAGGACATAGTTGTGTTTTGTGCAGCCAGAACAACAATTATAAAGCAGAGAGGTGTAATGGTCCCCTAAAACAATGAGTGTGGAGTTTCTAATACCAGAGAGGAATTTATGCACGGCCATTTCCCTCATTACAACCTCCATCCATTATTTTCAGGTCCGATTTAAAGAGAAACAGTGTTGATTGGGTTTCAGTCGTGCCCGGGCCCACATTCTCATTTTTTCAAATTAAAATCTGTTTACTGTGAATTTAATTGGCTAACACTTAACACATTTGAGGTTAATGCTTTAACAGATTGAACAATATCGATATATTCATGTCTTCTGCTCATCGTGTGTTGATGTGCCATCCATATATACGATTATCCTCCAGCAGCTCACTTCTTTAATAAACACTAGAGTCATAATGCATGACATTCAATGCATGACAGCATTACCTTCAGATTTGTGTATTTTGTTGCAGGTTGACGCATACATTTTGTTCTGTTACTCTGAGTACTGCTCGTTTGTGCTGCATTTTGTTGCTCACATTGTATTTTTTAAACAATGTATAAAGAGTTCCTACTTTCTGACAGGTATCACAAAAACAACCGTCTTAAAAAAATCTTGGGCCTTGGGTTCTGAAAAACAACACATCTGAGCACATCCTATCCCTGTCTGTCAGTCATTTGCCGACATCACATATATATATATATAGAGAGAGAGAGAGAGAGAGAGAGAGAGAGAGAGAAAGAGAGAGAGAGAGAGCTTAGAAGGGAACATTCTCAGAACGCTCTCCAAATGTTCTTTTAAAGTTATCATAAAACGTTCTTGCAGTAAAGTTTTAAAGAAACATTACAGAATTAACAAAACGTTCGAATTATGGTCTTATAACGAAGCAGTGCTGTTAAAACAACATCTAAAAAACTGCACGTTTTGAATGTTCCTAGAACTTTCAAAATAGCATTTTTAACATTTCTGTTACTTCACTGAAATGTTAGGGGAACATACTTACAACCTAAAATTATTAGTTGGGGCGGCACTTTGAAGAATAGAACTGTGCTAAAGGGATAGCAAGACGGCCAAGCTAACATTACCTACAGCAGCTTTAAACTGTCCCTTACAGTTGGGTGTATGTGTACATCTACACTACATGTGAAAACCGCTCTCGAACAGAAATAAACAGTGAAAACAAGTCTGATTTAAAACCATCTTTTTAAAAATATAGAATGACATTTACGAATGCTGTTTTGGCCAAGTTCAGAATTCCACAGTAACATATTTCTATCCACAGATGTCGAGAGTGCTCCAGAAGCCTCCACACACCCAGCCAATAATATTTCATGGCTCCACCACCCTTAGAGGAAATCTCCTGAGCCAATCTTCTGGAGTAACAGCTTTCTCTGCTCCTCGTACCATTGCCCTCATGAATGCACACACACTCACACACACACACACTCATAGGTCTGTAAGTGCCATATAGTTTTAGTGAGTCAGAGATGGTGATGTTCAGTGTTATGACAGAAGGGGAGGGCAGTTGGAGAACAGCACCGCAAAAATGATTCATCCTTTACAAAACGGAGACTCAGTTTACACCAATTTCACCTGAAACATGTTCTCTGAAATGTTTTTTTTGAAACCTATTTTTTTGAAAACTATTCAAAAAAATAGTTTTGAATAGCTCTGAAACCTATTTTTTTTGCTTTAAACTCACTCTTTTGGGAATTATTTCCCCTGAAGGAACTTTAAGGAATTTTTTCATTCATGTCATTCCAAAATCTGATTTATTTTTAATCAATTTGGTTTGGGTTTTCACACAAAGCTATTCTTGTCAGGGTCCGAGACCGGAGAGCACATGGCAAAATGTAAGCAAACAAAGGCCATGTGCTTCCACAGATGATAAAGACCCAGAGCATGAGTTTAGATCCTGACTGCAAGAAATAAGTCAGGATCCAAACATCACGCTCTGACACAAACGCGGGAAATGTCAGGATCCTGGCAAGAGAATCTAGGAAGACTTAAAACCAGAAGCCAGGACCCCGACAACTGTATGACCTCAGAATTCCAGACCTGCCATTCTAAAAATTCCAATGAACCTATTTTGTGTTGTACAAAAGATCAAATAAAACAGGAACAAAATGACAAGAGGATGAGCACTTTGGATGAACAGTTTTTTTATGCATTTGGCAGACGCTTCTAACCAAAGCAACCTATTGTGCATTCAAGTTACACATTTCATCAGTGTGTGTATTTCCTGGCACTCGAACCCACAACCTTTGCACTGCTAATTCGCTCTACCAATTGAGCTACAGGAACATGTTTCTTTAAATGTGGTCAATGGGTGACAAAACCAGAAATATGAAAACAAGCATGACTTTTTTTGTCTGAAACACAGTGTGAAAGGCAGCATAAAACTATGGCTAAGCTCCGGTGTATAAGCGAACTGTTATGATAGTTAGAGAGGGACGCGAGCAAATATCATTCAAAGCTATTTATAACACTGTAGTTTTACAGCTATTGCAACACAAGAAAGGTTTGATTGATCAGGCCATTAAAACGTTTCTTTCTCCTCCCAGCAGGTTGCTATTTTTCTAATGCCTTATTTCTTTTCCCTCAATTGTTCATGCAAAGCCCCATGAATAGAAAACCGATGTTACCAGCAGTATTTCTCCATAAAATGTGCATGCATGCATGCATTTTTAAAATAACTTCAAGTAAATCATTCTGCGTATTATCAAAGCAAGGCACGGCACCGCGGCACTCGGGTGAAATAGCAATACAGAAGCAGCGTCACTGTGTACATTGCAGAAAGTCACACCGTGAATCATATCTTTGTCTTGTTCTTTGAGCAAAAATACAGTATCTGAACGGGCTTAGAGAAACATCCAAAAGATACATTTACTTAACTGCCTAAGAAACACGAGTGTATTTATTTAGTTCTGTGCACAAATACTGTTTCCTAGTCTGGTTTAAATGTGCAAAAGCATCTGTAAGACACTGACATACTGACTCAAGCTATATTCACTATATTCTGACTCAAGCTATATTCACTATA
>JAZGTJ010009946.1:0-18730 GCA_036877575.1 Botia almorhae | reverse complement strand
GTCTGTTCCACTGTGGATTCAGGATCCAGAAGGAAGTGCTCCTGAGACACATGACCTGTCGTGGTGTTGACTGTGACCACCGGGAAGCCCATCTGCAGAACCCAGCGGTCCATTATGCTTTTGACACTTAAGGGAAGAGCCATTCCAGTCTCGTCAACTGCCTAACAGGGTAAATTGAGAGCAATTAATCAGTGTGGCGCCACTCAACCACTAGAGGGCAGCACCAACAAGCTTGTTGACAGCAGTAGTAGTTTATCAATTAAATATTGATTGTTAAATCATAAAGATAATTATGATGACATGTAACTCACATTTTGAAGGTGGTCCCACAGGTCTTCACCTACTGTGTTTTGGTAGGCAAACTTGTTGAGATACGTCTTTTAAAGGGAAAAAAACAGTGAATTAAATCATTAAATGAATAGCTATTTTCACCAAGATATCTCATGTAATATAATTTTATTATAAAATACATTAAGTCCTTGCACAAACACAGGCTCAGTAAGGAAGTCTGACAGCATTCTCAGGACTGACGCCCCCTACAGATTAAAAGAGAACACAACACAGAGTTTGTACTCGGACCAGTCATCAAATGAATGTTTACAGAAACAAGACAATCGGAGGTGTAAGTTATAAAACTGCTGTTATAGCACCTTGCTGTAGGAGACTGCATCAAACTGCTCACTGATCTGTTCTGGTGTTATAATGTCTTCTTCTTTAGAGGACAGAGGGTGTGAGGAGGTCAAAGCATCCACTGCAAAAGCGCGATGTACGTCTTTAAGAACAATCAAGTCTTTCTGAGAGAGCAATAAAGGGAGAAACAGAATGAATACTCACTACTGTGTCAGAACAATAAGATCTTGACGTCTCTCTTGATGTTTTTGTGACACAGAGTTAAATGATTGTTATTTTGTCATATAGACATTTAATTATTTCAAATAAACATAAACAATACAGTTCCAAGAATGCCTACAAATTATTTAGGGCAGAAAAATGGCAGGAAGATCATTCTGCACCATGTTGTGTGCATTGCAGAAGTGCGTGTAAACATGCTGACAAGTACATTATTTGCTAATAAACACTCACTATGTTCCACGGTTCGGCAAAATCTGCGCCCAGATATGACACGTAGGAGGCGAAACCTTCATTCAGCCAAACTTCATTCCACCACCGCAGAGTCACAAGATTCCCAAACCACTGACCCCAAAGACCCCAAACAAGCCATATCTCATCATGGTATCATTTTATGTTACATGTAACAATGTGAGTATATATGTAGCCTATTTATATTATTGTATATATTGTATATGTACCATGTGAGCCAGTTCATGGGCTATAATGGTGGCTGTTCTCTCCTTGTTTGCATTTGAAGACGTGACTGGATCATACAGGAGGTTAGTCTCCCTGTAGGTCACCAGGCCCCAGTTCTCCATTGCCCCAAAGTAGAAGTCCGGCAGAGCAATCTGGTCTTTAAAGGTGGACATTTTAAATAAACACAAATGTGTGCACTTCTGGTCTTCAGTGCAAGTGTTGGTTACACCAAATGTGTGGTGGATGGAACCCGTTTGATTTGGTTCTCTGCCACAGGCCACGTTCCACAGGTGAGTTTAATATTTGAAAGGAAAATTCTGAATTCGGATAAATTCGGACCATTTTAACTTAAACCTCAACATTGACGTGATAATGTCATACTCAAATATTATTTCCATCCAGGCATAAATCTGATTGAACTTCATGACTTCATGACTATCAACATACCTGATTTAGACAGTGGATATGATACGTTGTAATAATTTTCATAAAACTTAAGAATTGTCCCAGTTTTACTCAGAGCATAATCACCATGACCGTCAACGATGGCTTTCTTACGAGCCCATATCCGTATCTGTGCAGAGCAAACATAATTAAGTCATATGAACTACAAGCAAATAGCTTAAAGGTGCTTTTTGTGGTCGATAAATGTCAGAGTTTATCTCGTAAAATGCTGTACAGCACATCTGAAAGCTATATTGTTCATTACAGCTGTAAACATGTAAAATATGAAAAGCAATTGATGGCAGTACCAAAGTGTCGTTCGCTGATGTAATATTTGCGTAGTCGCTGACGACCAGAGCCAATAGATAGGAGGACATTTTCTTTGTGGCTTCAAATGTTGTCACTGTAACAGCTTGGCCATCCAGAATGATGTCCACTTTCTCTACATGAGAAGGTAAGAGACATGGCTTGCAGTTCCATATCTAGTCAATTTTAGCTTAAGTCATATTTTGATTTATTTAAATTGTATATTTACTTCTGTCACTTATCTATCCAACACACTTTCAATTAAAAATAACAGTTCCTAAAAGGTCGTTTGTCAGGCTGGTATGGTTCCATAAAGAATCTTTGACATCCGCAGAACCTTTCTGTTACAGAAAAGGTTCTTTGAAATGTAAAACGATTCTACAGACTATGAAAAGGTAAGAAAGAAATAGTTCTTTAAAGAACCTTTGACTGAAAGGTTCTTTGGGGAGCCAAAAATGGTTCTTATGTGCGTAGGCTAGCATTAAGCTTGTGTCTTTAGTAGAACCGACCAATTTCCATTCCATTGGACAGGGCCACGGTTCCTCTGTCATGGATGAGAGTGATGTAGAAAACCGCTCTCATTGCAGGTTCGTCAAAACAGGGGAAGGTCTTGCGGGCATGTGTGGGATGCATCTGACTGGTCGCAACGATCCTGCAGGAAGTAATTATATATGCACTAAGATTTACTGTCCCTATGGCAAGAGTACACTGAACCATAAAATATGAGTTAGATTATGAGCATGCCAGTTAGGGAAACACCCAGCGTCTATTTCCCATCAACAGGCAATAAAACCTGTCAAAGCAGATCATTTAATCACCCAAGCCTGAGCAATCTGTGAGAATATATTATGTAAATGCCATATACACACAAAAACTGCCGGTAAGTAATCTTCCTCTTTTATTTTAAGGTACAAAGGTTACACAGGTATAAATCTATTGCATGCAAACATGTGACCAACAGTGGCTTTAATACCTATGATTTTTTTTTGATCTCCTTAATTATAATATCATCATTTATAATATCATATCAGCTTTTATTGCAGGCCTATGATTACGTTTTGAAAATGACAGCAGGACTTACTTTCTCTCTCCCTTCTCATTGTACTCGCTTCTGTAGAAGCCTGCAAGATCATCCGCAAGTTCACCCACAAACTCTGTGTGAAGCATGTAGAGCTCCCCAGCATTCAGCTTGTCCTTCAGCTGTATGACAAGGTACTGTGTCGTCCTCTGCATCCAGGTTTTCTGTATCGAGGGTACCATTGTGGTACTGAGCCCAGAGAGTTTTGCCAGATGTCCATCGGAATAAGTCAGATTCAGCTTATTGGAGTGAATGAGAATAAGATCCGTCTCCCTCGTGCATTTGAAGACCACGCTGGACTTTCCAGTGAAGACATAATCGCCATCCACGTTCATCTGGAGACGGGGCCACAGAATGATGTTGTAGTGGTCTGGAACCAAAGTGTCCGGGAGACGGTACCGGTCCCATGGCTCAGCGGGAGGTTTTGTGGAGGGAAGGAGCTGAACCGTCCACAACCCAACAATAGTGGCAACCGACGCCATCCCCAGAAGGGTGCATCCAGCGCATATTGGGCTAAAATGGATTCTTGCCATGTTCCCCATCGGATTCACCACAGGCCAGCAGAGATCACCAAATTGTGAAGAGCATTTTATTTAAATCTACCCACCTTCTCTCCTCCCAATGACTGCTAATAGCTCATCCATTAACACAGAGACTAGTCAGTGAAGGAATTTGGTAACCTGATAAGTGCACTGAGATAATACATTACTGTAGCATGTATCTTTCCTGACATGTTTATGCAGTCATTACTCTTAAGCAGAATGTGGCGCTGAAAGTCGTGGGAATATGTTCGTGTTTTTGTGTGAGAAAACAAACATGACGAGGTCATTCAGGTTAATGTGGATTTACGGCGGTTTATTTACAGGCAAATGTTTTTACTGTATGCAGTCAAGAGAACCGAATAAACAACGATTAAACAAACAAACAATCAATTAGATTTTATTAGAATAATGTTTTATTAGAATAACTTGCCATGTACACAAATGGAGAAGATTCATTTCAAACCTGTTTATGTTTATTGCAAAAACGACAAAAATGATACATACCAAAAGTTAAGGAGTACTCTTATTTTATTACACAAAAACATTTTAATTTCATTACAAAAATCATTTTTTTTACAAAAAACAGTCAGATTAAATTTTCTTCATAGGAAGAAAGTATCTCTGGAAACTACACGGAGATCTAGAAGATTGTGAATAATAAATAACCATTTTTTATGCTCTGACCATCTAGACCCAAAAATATACAGAGTTCTTCTCCTCCTCAGATCAAACAAACTGCGATCAGTTCCTCATTCAGGTTTAGACCTCATCTTGGAACCATTTCAACACAGATTCCTTGTTCTGCGTGACCCATTTGATGTTGGCTGTAGTCCTCTCGATGGCTTGTTCGATGGCGAGGGTGCCAGATCCGAAACCTACGTCAGAGTTGTCATCCCTGAACTGCTTCAGCTGTGTCGTTAAAACAGGGATGAGATTTAACATGTTGTTCAACACTGACATATAAGAATCTGCTGACAGCTGTTAATCATTCGCCGTGTTTCAAAACCTAGTGAGCTCCCTATAAAGGCAGCATTTTAAGGCATTGTAGGTGGGCTCCTGGTGCAAATGCTGTTTCAAAGGGCATTTAATTAAACAGAGGGCAATTTGGTTAACCAAATTCTAACTCTGCATTACATATATCCCAGAATGCATTGCAATTCAGTAAAACATTGAACATTGCAAACAAATGAAGAGAAATGTTTATTATAAATAAGCACTAAACAGTATCTCATGAGCTGATGGATTGGTGATGTCTAAACTGGTCACTCGTAAGGATTCTAGATTTTTTGACATTGCATTGGCTTGATGGGACATTCGCTACACCTAAAACACAATCCGGAGAAACCTCTCTCACCTGTTGCAGTTCATATTCACTTGAGAATCTCTTTGTGACGCCATTGATCAGATTTGCAAAGGAGAAAGATCCACCGCCATATCTAAAAACGTAAGAGAAAAGAAAACGTTAAAAAACACGACTATCAAATATTTCAGGCTAATAACAACACAATCCTCACACAGTTCTACTCACTGGTTAAAAATATACGCCCAGTTGGCCCTGACAAAGTCCCAGGCCAAAGGCTGGCCGACCACATTGCTGGCGATGTTGATAATGGTGGACGTGGCATCTTGCTTCCGGATTTTATTTGGATCCAAAGCATACTGCAGATACCTAAACATAAATCAAAGCACGTTTGGTGCGAGTTATTAAAAGCGGTGCACTCCAGAAAAGACTTTGACAGCTTTAACCTGCAGTTAACTCACCTGTTCAGTAACCAGGGCTGGCTGGCACATGCCAGTGCAGCTCTCAGTTTGTCAGCCTCTGAAGCAATAGTTGCAGCTTCAAACATTTTCCAGGCGAAGTCCCACTCTTTAGCTCCGCCCGCAGCGATGGCACTGCAGTAGACCGTTGACCTCAAGTTGGGCTTAATACTGAGGCAGAAAATTAAAGCAACACATTTATATAAACCACAATTATCTGGTAATCTACCGATTTAATATTTAACAAACAATCAGAAATTTTGGCAATCAGGATTTTTGTCATCATTTTTACGCCTCTATTACGATCATAAATGAAAACCTAACAAACATTTTGTAAAATAAGTTTTTGTTTAAACTCATTTGTTGCTCTGTCGCTTTTTCATTTTTTAAATACAAGCTCTTGGTTTTGAGAACTGGTGATTCCCCAGATATGTACCGATATGGTTATCGTCTTTTAGAACTTTCAATCAAAATTACAAATTTACAAGTTTAGTAAGTTTATATTCTAAGCAGCTGCTATAGAAACAAGCTACAAACATCCAGTATCTTTACCACCCACACACATAATTTAATAGCCAGATCCTCTTTCTGTTTACAGACTTGACAGTTGAACTGCAAAACCGGACCTGTCTGTTCAAATTATAAATCACTGTTTTAAATCTACCATTGCCAATCGACGTAACGACATGTTTTGACCACTGATCTTAATATCTGTATAATACTTAATAATAGCTCAACATCTTATTTTTGTTCATTTTTAAACCAAGCAAGTTATGGATTGCAGCGTTAATAACTGTTTATTAATTATGATTGACATCTGCAATTTGTATTCTCTTACTAAACTACTCACGGGTTTGTATCTGGATTGTCCATCCACTGTTGAAACCATGTTTTGACTAGAGTCGTACAATTTTCCAACCCAGTGCTGCAGGCAACTCTGAGTGCATTGATCTGATTATACCTGCAAAGACAGAAACATCTTCAATATTCTGACAGAAACCCAAGAAAAGCTCAAGTTCAAATCTAAACATGAAAGACTTCTCATCTGTCTGTTATGTGTTTGACTTACTGGTCTGTATGTCCTTTCGCAACATCCGTCCAATTTGTAAGAGCCGTGAAATATGAAAACAAGGGTTCCACCTGCTTTCCAATGTACGCCTACAGTATGACATATCCAGTGTTAGCACCTATATTTCAATTCCCATTTCTTGAGGTTATGAGATATCCATAGAGGAAGGTTACCTGCATGGGACCGTAAACCTCAGTGCGGTCAAACATCAGGTAAAAATAGTCCAGGTTATCCAGAGCTGCTTCCCAAGGCAGGTACTCAGTTTCGGAGGAAAGATACCGTGTGGTCTGTAGAGCCAGTGTTGTTGGAATAATTCTTGCTCTGTTAAAGACAGAGATGATTTTGAGCATGTAAATGCACCAGTGGATTTTAAATTTAACATCGAAGAATAAGATACTTCAAATCTTACTTGGCCAGGTTAAATGCGTCGTCAATTATCTGTTGCCGGTTAATGACGGGAATGCTCTAATTGAAAACAAATTAAAACGTTGACGTTATTATCGATTTAACATTGTAAAACAAACCGTTATATATTTATCCAGATAGGTTCTTTTTTTTAAATTTGCTATAATAGCCGAACACTAAATTGTTCTTCTTACCTGTTTGGACGTCTGGAGGGCGTTAAGCAGACGGTTCCAGTTCTCGTTGTCATAATTAACCCTGTAGTATCCCACCACATTGATGTTGGCCAGAACCCATTCGTTTGCATTCGTTTTCATCTCATCGTTTTGGTCTAAATAACCAAAAATACATGTGAAGCAGAAGTGCAGTAGTCTGTATACAATGAGGCAGTCACTGTCTAATAATAATTTACAACTATAATGATTATAATAATAATTATTATAATAATAACAATTATAATGAACAAATTCAAGTAAATGTTTAAAAAACGCACCATTTTGTTCTAGAAGCCAATGTGTCTTTTCCATTCCTGCCTTCATCCATTTGATTGGCACAATCCACTCATAACTACAGAAGAAATAATATGGAGATATAGTATTTTCAATCTTTTAGAGAATCTTTAGTTATTGTCTAACACTAATACTGAAAGTGTTTGAAAATCTATCTAAAAACTGGTCTGGAATCATGTTTCTCTTTCATGTCATTGGACGGTAATGAGGTAATGAGATGTTGACATCACAATCATTTCCGGCATACTTGAATTCTGATGGCCTCTCCACTACAGAGTCGGGATCCAGGAGAAAGTGTTTCTGTGAGATCTGGCCAGTTTTAGTGTCAATCGTGACCACTGGGAAGCCCATCTGCAGAACCCAACGGTCCATGATCTCTCGCACAGGTCTGGGGATACTGGTGCCAGTGTTGTTCACAGCCTAGAACATTTTTAACATGAGTGCTTGTCTTTTCACGTTCAAACTGGTCAAACTAAACATTCTTATATTAATGACTGTAACATTTCAATGTTTAATGTTTACAAGTTACCACCCTCACCCACCGTTGGTTGTCCAGATAGATAGTCCCGCCCCAAACATATATTATTTCTGCATATAAAGATAGGATGGGCTTCGCTTAATGTAACATACCATTTGAAGATGGTGCCAAAGGTCTGTGTACACGGTGTTGCTGAATTTGAAATGATCCAGGTAGGTCTAATAGAATAAAAAACAAATATACAAGGACAATCTTTAACCCACACTGAATCCCAAAGCATTGTCAATTTCGACCGCCATTTTTGTTTAACACAATAAGGATTGTGTACAAGGAAACGTACTCTGAGTCCATCAGTAAACACAGATTCCGTGAGGAAATCAGACAGCATCCTGAGAACCGACGCCCCCTAGAGGAGAAGAACATGTTATTAGATCAACCACAGACCTCATAACATAGACAAACGAAGACATCACTGTCATAATGTTGAACTTAGCAAACAGTTCTGACACGGTACCTTACTGTAGGAGATCGAATCAAAGACTTCACTAATTTGCGCCGGTTTCTGGATCTCCTCTTCTTTAGAGGACAAGGGGTGAGATGAAGCCAGTGCGTCTATGGCAAAAACTCGGTGCACGTCATTGAGAACAATCAGGTCTTTCTGTGAGATAGACAAAGTACGGCTGTCTGATAAGCAAACACAACTTCACATCCTCTGCTAAATTAATCACTCATAGTTTCAGATACTCACAAGGTTCCAGTCTGGCTCGGCCTCATCGGCCCCGAGATATTCTACGTAGGATGCAAAGCCTTCATTGAGCCAAAGGTCATTCCACCACCTTAAAGTCACAAGATTTCCAAACCACTATTGAAGAAACAGAAAATATCATAGAGAGGTGTGAGAGTTATCAAACACCGTGACATTTAAACTAGAAAGGGACGTTTATAATACCTGGTGGGCAAGTTCATGGGCAATAATAGTGGCGACTCTCTCTTTGTTTCCGTTTGAAGACACATCTTCATCGTACAACAGTGCTGTTTCTCTGTACGTAATTAAGCCCCAGTTTTCCATTGCCCCGGCATTAAAATCCGGCAGAGCGATTTGATCTGTTTAATGGTGAAAAAATGTGTTAAATATTTTTTTTTACATGGTTGGGTATGTCACTTTAGAACGTAAAAAATTTAAAAAATTATAAAAACCTTTCCAAACTAAAGCTTTAGTACTACTGCATATATTGGGAAAGTCATAAATCAAAACTTTCTTCAGCGCTAATTATAGCTCGAACAAGTCCGTCCCTCACCTGATTTAGGCAGCGGGTACGAAACATTATAATACTCTTCAAAGAATCGGAGAATCGGTCCAGTCACATTGAGCGCATACTGTCCTTGCCCTGAATTTATGGCTCCTTGACGAGCAAAAATTCGAATCTGTGTGAAAAATAACAGTATTTTATGCAGTATTGCAGTATTTTATCTTTTAATAGGTAAAGAACTAGAAATAGCAATCGGCTTCAATCCACAACGATTACATTTATCTCTAAAAATCTTCCAAAGAAATACATACCAATGGGTGTTCATCCCGCTTATCAATAAAACCAAAATCACTGACAATAAAAGCCAACAAATAAGTCGACATTTTTTCTGTGGGCTCAAACGTCGTTCTGGTTACTTCAACACCATCCACAGTGATATTAAGAGTCTCTAAAATTAAACAAAGAAAAACGAAACAAAAAATGGGCTGATGTGTAATTAAGCTGTCAGAATACAATCTTTACCATTGGTTTAAAGAAAACACCACACGTGTTTAATGAATACCAAATGAAGTCTGTACAGGATGGTATGGAAGTGTTGTTGATACCTGTGTCCATGCCATTGGAGAGAGCTTTGGTTCCACGATCATGGAGAAGAGTGATGCTAAAAATGGCTTTCATTGCTGGTTCATCAAAGCAGGGAAAAGCTTTTCTGGCATCTGTTGCCTGCATCTGTGTCGTAGCGACCACTCTGAAAATAAACTGGGAATTATACATCTTGAAGAAAACAGTATAATAATATATAATATACAGTATACGTAAAATATATGAAACACATCAAAATCTTACTTTTTCACTCCATTTTCAAAATATTCACTTCGGTAGAAGCCACCCAAGTCGTCTGCAAGCTCCCCCACAAACTCTGTATGGAGCTGATAGCGTTCCCCAACAGTTAATTTATGGCTCAGATGAATCACCATATACTGTGTTGTCGTCTGCATCCAGGTTGAGACAATAGAAGGGGCTGCTGTGCTGCCGAGTGACGTCAAGCTGGGTTTTTCCGTCATATTTAACTTATTGGAGTGAATAAGGATGAGGTCTGTCTCCTGCACACATCTGAAGACCACGCTGGAGTTTCCAGTGAAGATGTACAGACCGGTCGTTGCGTCCGGCTGTAGCCGCGGCCACAGCATGACATTGTACGATTCTGGAACCAATGTTTCAGGAAGGCGCCACTGGTCCCAAGGTTCTTTGGATGGTGCCGTTGTTGGCACTGAACCTGTTGATGTTTGGGTGGTGGTCACTTCACCTATATTCTCATTGTTCTTGGACTTCTCTTGGGAATAAACCACAGAGAGGGCGATGATTGTGGCAACTGCTCCAGCAGCTACCACAATTCCCACAATCCCGAGGGTTTTGCTAATGTAGAACCCTTTTGCCATGCTCGAAAGTTGCCGTATGTGAGGATGAGAGGAGTGAACTGACATCTGCAGAACTTTTTATTTGAGGTATGGAAGACTCCCCTCCCACATAAATTAATGACTCATCCATTAACACAGAGCTGCTCTAGTGTACAAGAGGGCATGTAGAGCTTTTTTCAGAGGGTCAGCGAGACCAGTAAGCGGAATTTCACACAAAAATGTTAACCGAATGTGATAAGACCTCATCGAAACTACATTACACCTCATACTAATCTGTTTTACAACACAGTTCTGAGTGCTTATGTGGCCACTGTTCTGCGATTCTTGAAAAACGTGATTGCGATCAGGTTTTTAGGTTTAAACAACATTTTTGTGGTCAGCGCAGAACACTGGCGGGAACTGTTCGCCAAACGTTTCCCCAAAAATTGTTTCAACATTTGTTCCCATTGAATTGGAATCAGATTGTGTGAACCCACAGTGTAAAACATTCTATTGTTATGCCACAGTATCTAAGTGCCCTGTTGTAAATCGATTTAAAGGCAACCTGATGTGCTGATATAAACCTGCATTTTACAAAAGGATGAAGGGACAATGTTCCCTGAAGCAAATACATCACATTGTGTAACTGGTGGTACAGACACTTAATTGCTGACATATCTGTTAAAGAATAACTAAATGTCACGCTGTGTCATACAGCTCTGATTTTCCACAAAAATGAAACAATGCCTAGTTTAACCTTGGTTTCAATACATTATATTGTGTTTACCAGGAGCAAAGGACAGGACTGGTAGCAAATGTACTTGTAAAAACATACTCCCCTGCGGTTATTAGATTCCAAAAACTGTAAAATAAAAGATGAGTACAATACAAAGGTTCGCCCTTTGAATTTTTTATGAGGTGACAATTGTACGAAGGCTGAGGGAATAATCCAGTGTTTCATTTTGCATTGGAACAGTATTTCAAACAGCAATATTACATTAGCTTGACTTGGCATTTTCATTTTTTTTATAGTTTTATTATTTTTATAGATTCTTATTAATTTTTATTATTTACTTGTTTGGTGTCAGTTGTCAGTCTTTATAAGTTATCAGTTTCTTCCTCATCATATGATGTCATATTAGCCATATGAGGTGTTTAACAAAGTCACCAGCATCCATAAACTCAATCTCAAAGATAGCACATTATCACGTTTTATTTGTGACCTTAAAAATGACCTTTTCTAAAAAGCGTCACGTTACTAACAATACACCAAAATCAGTAAACCAGCACTGACTGTCATTTCTGGTAAAAAAAAAGTTGTTATATTGATAAACATGAAAATATAAAACCATTCATAACAGATTAATTCAAAAAACACTGTTTGTCGATAACCATAACCGTTCAGTATCTCAGAAGAATAAGCACCAAAGTCAGGAGAAACTTGATGCCTTCTGGCCTTTGATCGGCCACTATCTTTATAGACAGCATACCACTATATCAGAGATGTTTTAGATATGATATCACTCATTGTTTGTTGACCATAACTTCAAAGATCTCAATTTTGTAAATGCAATAAAGTTGATTTTATAATACTGCAAACTCATGGTGAGGAAACATCATAACCATGATGTTCAAAAATTATGCTGATCCACGGCTGTCATACATTCAATGGGGCCAGGGATGGTTACAGGGCTGTTGAGAGCTTCTGGGCCTCCACCATTTTGGAAATTGTTATGACCCCTTTACAATTTCTAGCAGCGCCCCCGAGCCTGTTCCTTTTAACTAACTACCACAAATGCACAAATATTTCTTACATTCTGAATTGGAAATATTGTAGGTATTCTATCCAGAACTGACCCTGACAATTTCAGGCCAGGAGTCAGCAGGTGGCGCAGAGAAGACCAGCAGGTGGCGCAAGACCTCTCAGTCTCAACAACTTTATTAAGGATGTTAAAAAACGTTAGTTTTCATCTCTGTTCAAATACCATGAACATTTTGCACTCCCTTTTCCTCTCAAGTAATTGCCACAGAAATCCAGCGCCGTATACACACACACACACACGCACATATATAGTCATATAGTGTTTATATATATTCACAGAATCTCAAAAGCAACATGTTTATATATATATACACACACACACACACACACACACACACACACATTTGGAACAGAACGCATAACCTTTTACGGCGCTAGCGCGATGCTCTACCAACTGTACTACAGGAACATGTATAAACGCACAAGGCACTGAAAAGACAGATAAATACAAACTAATATAATATATAAGTAGTAAGTTTCCATAGGTTAATGAATATATTCTGTATACTATCGATTAAAGTTCGAGCGCGGGCCTCGTGGCCTAATGGATAAGGCGTCTGACTTCGGATCAGAAGATTGCAGGTTCGAGTCCTGCCGGGGTCGCTGTGTACTTTTAAAACTGAATACTTGGTAAAAATAAGTCAATTAGTTGTTTTAGTCTACTAACCTGCATGTGTTGCCTGCAGTCCTAGTAGAAATATGGCCCATGTTGGCATCCATAACTGGGACTTCTTGAAGATCCCCATGGAAATAAAGTCCCTGTTTTGCTCCAGATGTATCGGGTCCTAATCTAAAATTCTTGCCTTTTAAAGTCTTTATTTTACATTTAATGTAAAAAAATTAAATGTAAATGAGCTACAGGAAAGCTGTAGCTAAGCTTTTGCTCTGGGACAGATCATCTGTGATCAGTAGGTGGAACACAGGGATATTCATTAATGCGGTACAGTATCTTTAAATAAACATTTAATGCTAAACTGTGTAAACAAGGTTTATGCAAACCTTAGTGAATATACATATATATAACGCAGTCTGTCTGCCTTCCAGGAAATGCAAAAGTAGTTTTTAATGGTGTTATCTGATTTAAATCATATTTCAAATTTGTCTTTCAATACGAAAAAGACAAGCAGCGTAAAGTAACTAAGAACTGAACAGAAAAATATTTAAACATTCAAATATTTGACGCTGTTTGTTTGCTTCCATCCTGAAGGTTCCTCATTCATAACAGATTCCAAAGATGTCAAACCAGCTAAGACAAAGCTTTGCATACACAATCAATTCTGCATTTATACCTTCACTTACAGATTTTTCACATAAAGACTTGCACTCCTTCAGTAAATAGTAACAAACCTTAATATTTCAGTGTTTATTGAGTGATTTGTAGGCAACTATTATTCTGTTTTAAAACATTTAAACATTCTTTGTATACTTGTCAGACGCTTCCTCCCCATGAAAAGTATCACCATTTGTGTGATGCTGTTAAAAATAGCTTGTACGAGTGACAGTAAACTATTTACACATTGTACAAAACTGTATATCAAAGGTGTTGAAATGTTGTTTTAGAACTTGTGTCGGCTGAACTGGAGTGACCCCTGTTTGCTGTTGGTAAATGTGAACTCTCCTCTGTTCTGTTCCTCTGCATATGTTTCCATTTTTTATAGTTAATTCAAACCCAATTGTTGACTGTTCATTAATGTTAATTCATTGTTCATTAACTAGTTAACAGATAGAACTTTTGACTTTAAAACTGTATTTGTAAAGTCTTAAATTAGCATTTATTAGTACTAAGATTAATAAATGATCTGAAGAACCCTGCTGATCACCTCTAGGTGGATTTAACAGCACAAAGCACCAAACAACTTACTGAATGTGGTGATGTGCTTTAAAGGCATTTTTAAATAACCACAATGAATGAAGATGAAAAATTAAACACTGATATGTTTAGAAGTAACATTCAGTAAACCAGTAATGAGGTAAAATCAAACCATTTCCATGTAAAGGTTTGGGTGCTGCCCATACACATTTTCAAAGCATTTATCCAGCATTACCACAACAACATACTTAATATATAGTGAGAATATAATAGAGTAAATCACTTAAATATTCATATGTCTTCTAATTACACACAAAATAGAAGAAATTCTTTACTCTTATAATAGTATTACTGTGATATTATAGTACAGCTATGGTATCATATGATAATACCACAAAAGTATAACAGTGTACTTACAGTACATTCAAGATGTACATTTTGTCAGTACGTATGCTCCTTTGCCAGCTAATGCAATGCTCTACCAACTGAGCTACAGGAACACACACACACACATACACACACACACATACATACTTTTAGATTCTATTTGCTATGGGTGTTTAAAACAAAAATAAAACTTTATCATATTTATTGTACCCATTTATTATACCCAATAATGCATCGCTTGTGTCATTACAATACATCAAGATACCAAGCAGTGGATGGCTATTACAACTGAAATCTATAAACATGCCAAAATAACAAACAATTCATCATATGAAAGCATAAAAGAATTGTTTGTGGAACCACTGTTAACTTAAACATTGAGTATCTCAAATAAATATAACTAAAAAAAACTAGAACTAGTTTTGCATACCATTAACTGATTATCCTGTTAACTTATACCCTGCACATATGGTTACACCCTGGGTTCCCAGGCCGACCGACAGAATTGTTCAAAACACCAACAAAATTAAATTGGCTCAACCAATTACACGAGTGTAAGGCAGGGCTAATGGTTTAATAAACAATGGCAAATGGGATCATTTTTGAAAGTTGAATAATTTATTAATTTTAGCACGGGTGACATAAAATACTAAAGCTTTGAGGTTTTCCTTTGGTTGGGGGCTAAATGTTTAAAATATTGATCTGAATTTTGATCATAAATCATTATGATCATAAATCTGAATTTATATGGTTTGATAATTCATGAAGAATATATTATAGTGGATATTCTGAGTTATGCATACTCTTTCTTTTCTTGTCTGAAGTGAAACCATTATATATTTTATAGCATCGCACATAACAGCATAACAGCTCTGCCTTTTTATGAGGGTATGTGTTGTGTAAGTCATCATGAAATGTCCACAAGTCATCTATATGGAAAGTTAAATATTAACTCACTTTAGAAGCTCAGACAAAAATGTTGCATTTAGAAAATCAAAATATTCTTTCTGAAAGGGTGTCCAATTGTGAAACCAATGCAAGACCTGAAACATTTTTTAAATGATTTAATATATACTATAAATAACTAATGCATGACATTTACAGTTAGCATTATTGGCAGAAATGTCACCACACAAAACTAGTATCACAGAATGTTGCTACATCACAGACAAACAACCACATGAACAAAATAAAGATGCTTTGCCTATAAATCAAAGTTGAAATAAATGATACATTCTACATATTTGGACCCTGTAGTGTGCTTTGGACTCAAATTCGAAGAATGTAACAGTTTTCAGGTACTTAAAGACCCTGTTTATTATGGTCAGTCATGAGTCCAAAATGCACCAAAAATGAGTCCAATTCATGTTTCTAGAAGTCCACAGACCAGCAGAGTTTAGCTCCAACTTCAAAACGCCTGCCTGGATGTTTCTAGCAGTCCCAAAGACCTTAATTAGCTGGTTCAGGTGTGCTTCATTAGGGTTGGAGCTAAACTCTGTCAATCTGTGGACCTCGTTAGAGAGCTCTGATCTATGGCAATGAATTTTACCACCTAGGAACGACACAGAGCACAACCATCAGTAACATGCAGTATTAAAACGGGGAAAGACTGGGCACTTTTATATTGATGTCCCCGATATTGATGTTGCGGGGTATTTCGGGAAGGTTGATGTTTTTCACTGCTGAGACGGCTCGCGCTGGTGCTGCAGACAGTCCGCCCTTAAAAGAAACACCACAATATTGTTCAATAATGTTTTCTGAGCACAGATCTAATTAAAAAAAACAAACACACATTAAATAAAAACACCTTTCTTTGTTCTAGCAAAAAGGCAGCAAAAAAAAAAAAACTATAAAGAAAGATTCAGGACTCACTCCATAGTTTGTTAGTTACCAATTCTTAGTCACAATGTGTTTTTGACACTATCATTCAAACCAATTTATAACCCCAATAATCTAGATCTTTAATGAGCCCCACGCTGCTGTTTAAAGTCTATATGGGCAAGAAATTAAAGCTTAAACCCTCTGTCTTGCCAAACACTGTCATTCTGACACCATCATACTGTACTGTATCATTACGCACTTCCGTGCGTAAAGGTTTTATCAAGCTATCAGATGTACAGAAGACTGTGTTTAGTGCTAAACATTATTTACTGTCTAGTTTCAGATAGATTATCTGGAACACACTGGCCATGAACCACAGATACAGGCCCAGACATCTTTTCCCACTATGTGATTTAATTGCAGGCTTTACACCTCGCTGACTGATAAAACTCAGCAAGCATTTGCAGGAAAACAAAACCTAAAGACTAAATAACGCCAGATGCTTAATGTCTACTTTTGAGATTGTGGCCCAATTTGTTCTACAAAAGATGTGCTTAAAACATACACAAGCTCTGTGCCAAACATGCAGTTGTACACAAAACTGTGGTTGTGTGTAGTAGCTGTTTTTTTATGTTATTAAAAATTACCAGGCAGTGTCACTGAGTCACTGTAAAATATTAACAATGCTGCTTTTTAGTTACAAGACAACCTCATTGCTTTTAACACTATGTCAAAAGTATCAGAATGTTGTTGTTTTAGAACTTGTGTCAGCCGAACGGGAGTGACTCCTGTCTGCGTAAATGTGAACTTACCTCTGATTTCTCCATTCTGTTCTGTAACTCCACCTGTGCAACTATTTCATTCATGTTTGTCTCTAGCACCATCCCTCCCATGACAACTTCCTGGAGAATGTAATGGACCTGAATAAAATCACCAAAAACTTTAAGCAAACCTTGAGAACTATCAGAATTCAGTTTTGCCTTTATTTAGCATCACTTAATATTGTTGTCTCAGTAAGGAACCTAATATAAAGCTTAACCTTAAAATACACACTGGTGTGTTTTATCAAACATGTTTCATACCTAAATAAGACACTATTGGTTATCAAATGTATCTAATTACCGTAAAACCATGTACTACCATTTCCCAATAAGTCCATTCATAAAACATCATTACTGATTAGATTACAACACTTTAACATAAAATTATACAATAGTGTCATAATGTAACAAAAAAGGCCATTATCAGAGTGGATAATCTGACCTACACATGACCTTTTGCTTACAGGAAGGAACAAAATCCTTCCATAAGATTCGCCCTCCACCCCCTCCATTATTCCCTTCAGGTGGATTTAACAGCACAAAGCACCAAACAGCTTTTATTTAACGCGGTAACGTGTCATTAAGGCATTATTAAATAACCACAATGACCGAAGATGAAAAATTAAACAATGGTAAGTTTCAGTAAATCAGTAATGAGGTGAAATTTGACCTTATCCATGTGAAAGATTAGATCCAGCTCACACACATTCTCAAAGCATTTATCCAGCGTTTCCACAAAGACCTGCAGGCAACAAAACATACATAGTATGAAACAAGATTATTTGTGATTTCCAGATGTCTTCAGATTTCACCCACAAAAAGAACCAAATCAGTTCTTCTTACAAAACAGTACTGTAATTATATCACGATACCGTAAGGTACAGTGACATGATAATATCAATGATGGATTCCCATTTTTATATGGAGAACAAAAATTATTAAGCTGGTAACATCTGAAAATGTCTTAAAAACCTTAGACGATACTGTGGTACTTTCAGATTATAATTTGCTTGAGGATAGTTTTATACTATTTCCAAAAGATTAAAACAATAACATTAAGTTGAGCATTGAGCTGTAGGCTGCATAAAAATATCCAACACTACCCTTCTGTGGCTGGACAGCAGTACTACACAATGAGCATGGCAGTATGTACCTGTATGAGATCCAAAATCCCCAGCTCACTCTCTGACGAGTCCACACAAAATACAAAGTACAGAGTGGCATAGTGCCTGTAGATCAGCTTGTAGTCTGAGCCACCGATCAAACTAAAATCGAGCAGAAAAACCACAGTACACTACAGTGAAAACCGTGCTTTGAAAGAAACAGGACTGAATGCTGAAATACAAATAAAAAACAAAACAGCAAAGGTCATATATAGGTTTACATGTAAAGATCATTCAAGTGTGTGCTTTTACCTCCCACCCTCCAAAAAATTGCAAACATTGTCGTCTCTTTTCGACACCAGATGAAAGGTCTCCCTAATTATCTGTTGCTGCATGTCCTCCGCCTACAAATAAGACAAAATGTA
>JAZGTJ010009945.1:0-18730 GCA_036877575.1 Botia almorhae | reverse complement strand
AAACCAAGCACACCATTGTTTTTCTTGTAAAAATTTTCAATAAGTCTGATGGGTCACATGACCCTCTTCCTATTGACAAAACAAAAGTTGGATCCAAGATGGCCTACTTCAAAATGGCCACCATGGTCACCACCCATATTGAAAAGTTTGCCCCCTCACATATACTAATGTGCCACAAACAGGACGTTATTATCACCAACCATTYCCATTTTATTAAGGTGTATCCATATAAATGGCCCACCCTGTAGAGTCTGTCAACAGAATTTTTTTTCTCCTTATGGCCAAATGGCATAGACCAGGGCTGCCCAATCCTGCCCCTAGAGGACCAGTTATCTCTGATTTGCCTCAGCACATCTGCCTGGAAGTTTGTAATCTGTCTAATAAGACCATCATTGAAACTCTTCAGGGCACTGACCCTTCAGGAGCAAGATTGGAAATTCACATTGTATACCTGTTGTATACATTGAAAGCATTTCTTCATTCTCACCAGCTTTACTGACCATGTAATTCTGACTTTTGTGTTGCAGAGTTCTGCGATTTGCAGAGTCAGCATACACTCCTCCAACCTACATCTCTGAGATGGAGCGAGTGGGACATCAGGGGGATATAATCCTGGTTTCAGGAATCAAAACCGGCCATGCCAAACTCAAAGCCAAAATACAAGAACCTCTTTATAAGGTTCATACTGAACTGCTTTTCTTTTGTCTGCTTTACAGATTATTAGTACTATCTATGGCATAGATAAGAGTTAGGCAGACAAATTTGTGTTCTGTTGGATGGCGTTAGTCACAGTGGTGAACATTCATGAGTGTTTAGATCAGTTTTGCTCAGACAGTAATAGCTAAATGATTGTGCAGGATGTTGATGCTGCTGAGGTCCGGTTACTGATTCTTGAAAACATTCTCTTGAGTCCTGCCTATGATGTTTATCTGGTCGCCAGCACCTCCATCAAATACAACGTACAGAAAATCCGTCAAGGAAAGATCACAGGTAAGCTTTAAAAGGGTCATGCAGTGCTGTTTTGTATTATTTTATTTTTCCTCAGAGACCATATTTCATGTTGGTGAAGTTCACATTTTAGAAATATATGAGCATGTTCCGACTGCTTTCCCTGTGAGATAAACACTGATTTAGCTGCGGCTTGTTCTTTAAAACGTATATAGTAATTGTCAGTTTACATAATTCTATGATTTACCCACATGTTGGTTCAGACCTATGTGGTCTCTGTTTGTCTAAACACACAATATGATGTTGGGTGGGATGCTGGTGACTGACAGTCATATTCACCTTAACTTTTATTGGGGACAAAAAGAGCATGAAAGAGCATATTGTTCTTTTGCACTGAAAAGTTTATACATACTTTTGATTCACTTTTTTGACCCAAGCTAAAGGCATGCATTGTTAAATCAGATATATATGAAAGTTTGTTCTTGATTTGCAGAGCTGTCCATGCCCTCTGATCATTACAAGCTTCATCTCCAGAACAGTGTGGTAACTCCGGGTGGAAACCCAGATGTCCCTGTGGCAAACTTAGACCAGAGCAGCTCAACAGTGTTTGCCATTCAACACGGCCACACAAACATCGTTCTGGACCACAAGAGTATCCTTCACACCAGCTGTACACACTGTTTATATTCTGTGAGCCAATTTCTCCATCATGAAGTAGAACCTGAAATTGGCCTAGTTATTGAGAAGCTTATGAAAAAGAGTCAGAAAATATTGTTTCTTATAAGAAGAAAAATGTCTACAGTAGCATGTTTTGAAGAAGTTAGTTTTTGATGACATCACGGACAGGTTTCCTTGATTATGGCTGTAAAGGTCTTGGCATGCAAGGAGTCTCTCGTCTGCCCAACAGCACCATCTATGTGGTGGAGCCCGGATACTTGGGTTGGTCTCACAAGTTTACAGCTCTGCATGGAGATGATCATAAATAAACAGTACTTCAGTGTGTTTTTGTGAGACATGCACTTGTGCTGTAGATTTTGGGTTTCCAAAGTACTTAATTCAAGTCACATTTTTGTAAATGTATAGTATCTCATTCTTACTATTCATTATTTCTGTATAAATAAGGTTAGTTTTCTTGAAAATGACATTTTCATTTAATTTTCATTTAGAGATTGTTGTAATAATTATTTTACTGTATTTATTGTCAGCCGTTACACAACCTATATTTGCTTTGTGGGGGAGACAATGTTCTCCTTACATTGTGAAATTGATAAAGAACTAGTTGCTAGATTTGCCAAATAATTTCATTTGAGGAAATTAATTGTAAAGAAATGTAATGTTTTGTTTATTCTTTCAGTAGGCGCTTTTATCCAAATGAGTGAGCATTTAACATTTTGCCTTAAGAGCAGCAATAAGCATAATATACTATAAAGCTAAATTTACAAGTAAGAATACCTGAAGCAATGGAGAGGTGAAAAGCTTAAAAGACAAGTTTTTATTAACGTTAAAAATGATAAAGTTAAACAGTAGATAGTCAATCTAATTTTCCAGTCAGTTTCTACAGTTAGGTTTGTTTCTAATGTTAGTGTTAAACTAAGGACTGGGTTATGGGCTTAAGCACCATTCACACCAGTATATTTTCCTTTAGTTTAAGACTAGGTTATGGTTGGTAGTACAGATAGACGTTAACTTGAGAATGTTATTGTTCCAGAACCTCCAATGTTGATGTTGAGCCAGGAGCTTGTCTTTCTCAAAAACAGAGCATGGTTTAACATCCCCTTTTTGAAAGAATGACTGTACGATTGAGCAAACGTAATGTTAATCATCTGAACTTTGAACTTGACTAATAGTGTGTGAGTCCTACTATGCATGCATGCTACGATCATTTTTAGCACTGTGTACACATTAGTGCAGAATAGCAGGTGCTGTTTACTTATAGCCCTGGGCATGTAGAATGGCAGTAGAATGGCATTTTTTTGACCACTTATAATTTGAGATGACTAATTTTAATTGTTTTGTAATGTCATTGTCTTGATTACTAGCCTTTAAGATTCAGCCTGAGAATCGCTGGGTGCTTGAGACGGGAAGAACATACAAGATCTTCATTGAAGTGTTTGATAAATCAGGCCACAAGATTCACCTGTCTGATGTAAGCTGGGTTTGGACATTTAAAAGTGTGTGTTTGGTTTTAAGGTGATTGTTTTATCTGTCACGTATTTAAAAAAAAGAGGTTAAAGCTATATGACATTTGTTCTTTATATGAACACAAAATTAGTGTCTTCTGACAAATATATATAGAGAGAGTTAGTAAATGAAAAGTTAATTTTTATTTTTGCATGAACTATACACTATGAAAGGAGAGACACTTTTAACACAGTTTTGCATGTTATGTATTTAACTACATATTTTGTCTGATGCGTGAGTCTTTCTTTTGACAGAATATACGTATACAAACAACGTTCCCTGTGGAGTACTTTGAGGTTCTATATTCGTCTCTTAATGGATCTTACCACTATGTGAAAGCCTTGAAAAATGGTCAGACCCTCATTGATGGTATGCTGAAAGCTGTCATTGATGAAGTAAGTTTTCACCCGACCTCAGAACACCTACAGATTCCCCAGAGTTTCTTACCTCTAGGTACTTCACCATGTTCAGTTTGGTCTGGTTGTTGTTGTCTGTGTCTTCAGGCAGGTAGCGTGCAGGCTCTTGCTGTTCCTGTACAGAATGAGCAGGATGTTGAGATCTACAACCCCATTGTGCTTACACCTGCTATCCTCACATTTCCATGGCAACCTAAAGAGGGGGCATACCAGTATAGCATCAAGGTAGTTATGTTATTATAGTGAGGTTTTCACTGTTTATTTGTTCTACTTTTAACAAAGAAATTTTGCAGCAGCGACTGGTCAGTTGCAGAGATGGTTTTTAAAGCATGTTTGTCTTATAAGTGTTCTTGCATCTTTTTGTTAAAAAAACTTTTTGTTGTCTTGGTTACAGGCGACCGGAGGAAGTGGAAACTTCAGCTGGACGTCCACTAACTCCGCAGTAGCCACGGTTACAGTGAAAGGGTTGATGACAACCATAAAAGATGTTGGTGTCAGTGTGATCTACGCCCATGATGTTAGGAACCCACTGCACTATGGAGACATGAAGGTAATGCTAACAGATATAGTCTAAAGGAATTCACATATTTGTTTTTGTCCTGTTGCTCAACTAACAGCATTGTGTTAACAGCTCAATGCTTGTGGGTTTGAATCTCAAGGAACATTCATGCTGATAAAATGTATATCTTAAATGCGCTGTAAGTCACAAACATCTGTCAAATGCATAAATGTAACTTACTGAGATGTGAGAGTGGTATTGTTATGTTTATTTATTTTACAATGTTCTGCTTGTAAGTGTTTGTTGTTCTGTGCAGGTGTATGTGATTGAGCCGGTGGGGATGGAGTTCAGCCCGTGTGCTGTAGAGGCTCGTGTGGACTTGAATCTGGATCTGCCGCTAAGGATCTTTGGTTTGCTGAATGGAGAGAGAGTGACTCTTAGTGACTGTTCACACTTTGACATGCAGGTAGACATGGAAAGCATCGGCATCTTTGAGCTGCTCGAGGGTGAGTGAGTGTCTCTGTCTTTTTGTGCTCACTACACAACGGTCTCTTGTTACTACTACACAACAACGTGGACATCACTTAAAACCCTCGTTTCTTGTCTTTAATGGCCAACTAGTTGTCAATGAATGTCATGCCTTTCTGACATGCATGCAACAAAATCTGATGACTGTGTCTATCAAGCACCAGAAATTAGAGACAAATCTTCTGAAGTCATATGATGGCTTTGTGTGAAAAACATTTAAGCCTTTCCTTCCCTGAAAATCATTAGCTGTGACTTTCAGATTTTATTGGCAGGAGTTGTTTGGTTTCTTGTAAGCAGTCACATAATGCCACATTTGAATAACTGGCACACAAATAGGTTTCGAGAGCTACAGCAAAAAGAAAAGGTTTTAGTGATTAACTCTCAAAGCTACTGTGTAGGTTTAGAAAACTTGGATTATTGTTACTATTTTAATGGTGCTTTTGTGTCTTTTTGAGAGGTTGACAGCCTCTGGTCATGGAAAATATTAAAAAGTTCTCCCAGTGTGTTCTATGAGAGGGAAAAAATACAGGATTGAAAATGACATGAGATGAGTAAATGATCACAGAATTTGTGTGTGTTCAGGGAGACTTGCCCCAGGTCACAACCACTGCAGTGGAGTTCAAGTCAAGGCCTTGACGCCTGGTTACACCAATCTATTGGTTAGTTACACCTATGGCAAAGTCCACCTCAGCGCAAAGATTACCATTGCTGTCTACCCCCCACTGAAGGTGAGTTACGTTTCAATTTGAGATGTATATCAAATAAACAATGTTGATATCAAGCTGGTGTTGTTTCACCTGAATGTTTCATTGTTTTCCCAGTCGATTGACCCTGTTTCTGTTGCTGTGGTGACGTTGGGCTCCTCTAAAGAAATGACTTTTGAAGGTGGCCCTAGACCCTGGGTGCTAGAACCTTCAAAGTTCTTTAGAAATCTGACCGCTGAGGACCATAGTAGTGTTATACTGTCCCTACAGGGGCCAGCCTCTCGAACCTACTCCAGACATCTGATCAGAGCCACCTGTCGTTCTCTGGGCGAACAGGTAACCAGGAAAAGCCTGTGATGTCATATCCTTGAGCAACGATCCAGAAGGCTGTTTGAAATTCAGTCCAATATTCGGGTATTCGCAGGTCTTGGCCGTGACTGTTGGGAACCAGCCAACAATGACGAACCCTTTCCCTGCCGTAGAACCTGCCGTGGTGAAGTTTGTGTGTGCACCTCTCTCCCATCTCAGTCTGAGCCCTGTCTACATGAAACCTCAGCTGGATGTGTCCTGTCCACTGCTGCAGCAGAACAAACAAGTGGTGAGCAGTCAAACCCCTCACACGTCTGTTGTCTTTTCATATGAACTTCAGGAGGATTTGTTTTCATGGTTTGTAGGTGCCAGTGTCAAATTATCACAACCCAGAGCTGGACGTGACAGCGTTCGACCACCAGGGCAGGAAGTTTGATAACTTCAGCTCTTTAAACATCATCTGGGAATCTTCTAAAGTCTCCCTGGCAAACATTGAACCCACCATGCCCATGAAGTTACATCTTCACGAGGACAACCTCAAGCAGAAAAAACTTCATGGTACCTCCTAAGAAACATTCCAGACCTTAAATAATTATGAAATACTATTTGTATGAATGTGATTTAAAGGGGTTGCTAAACATTCTGCAGGTCGTCAAACAGTTCTTGTGCATCGTGAGTCAGGCGTTGCAGCCATCACAGTCACAGCTGTAGGCTATCAAACATCTCACCTGGATGCAGCAGCTGTTTTGAGAGGGGTTTGTTTTTCTGTACTCACTAATACCTGCTCTGGCACTCACTTTAATAGTAATAAATTAGAATTAAATAAAGCAATTATAATGCATGGGAAAGGAAATGGATCTCAGGTTTGGATGAAACCAGCCTAAGGTGTAAAACAGACTGAGTTTCTGTGACTTTCTAAACGGCTAGTTTCATTTCCGCCACAGGAAGTGACAGATAGCGTCTAACCACAGGCATCACCCAACAACATCTCTGCAACAAATCAGCACAGGAAACTGAAATGCTGACATTTAGGACACTTTATAAACTGCAGCCCCCTATACTGTCGTCAGAGGCATCAACCATTAGGCAGTCTACTTACTGAAATTAAACTTCAGAAGTTCATTTTAAAGACACTTCAAGCTGGCCATGCATTAGTGCACAAATATATCTTCTTAATACAGTGATTTAACAGTTAACAGTGAGTCTGCAGCCAAGCTAACATGGTTAGTTACTAGATCTGTCAGTAAATAACATTTTTAATTAAATCAATTTATATGCTAATGAAATTATTAGATTCATCAAAGTCTGAATATTTGAAGTAAAAATCCCCCAAAAAAGGAAAATCTTGATTTTATTAATGTGTGCGTTTTGCAACATCAACATTATAAAAACATTATTGCTGTAGCTTTCTTACATAAAACATTATAATACATATAATAAAGCATCGTTAAAAAGTTACTTAAATTTGTCAAGATCATTTTTTGCTTTGTTGTATTTGTATTTCAGTGTTATTGCAATCAGAACGTGGTCAGACATGTGGCTTTGGTTCTGTTGTTTTTAAACTATTAATTGTGCAGTCTCATTTTTTTATATAATGCAATGCATATGCTGGATCTGTAAGAACATGTGAGGAACATGTGAAGAACTCTGTTGCTGTAGTATTTTGATTAATTCTGACATCAGCGTCTCAAGTGTACTTTAAAAAGACACTAGATTTCAGCCTGTGAACCAAAGGGTTCAAGAGTCATAACCATAACATAACCATAACATCCTGCTCATAACATCTTTGAATAGTCCAGTTGTGGCATTTTGTTAAAATAACACAGTTGTTAGCATTATGGTAATGTGCCTGTTTAACGTGGGGTGTGCAATATCTTTGATTGTAAATGTGAAGTAAAGCTCTGATTTGTGTTAGTTTGATCCTCTGAGCACTGTCTCCTCCACGCTGGACCTTCTGTTAGTGGAGGATGTGAGAGTGACTCCAAACACCATCACCATATACAATCATCCTGATGTCAGGGTAAGACTACACAACACACACACATGTTGGCACATGTGGTTTATGAGGACTCTCCATAGATGTAATGGTTTTTATACTGTACAAACTGTATATTATATCCCCTAACCCTACCTCTAAACCTAACCATCACAGAAGGCTTTTGGTGATATATATATTTTTTTTGTTAATTAAAAAATGCCATATAGTATGTTTTGTTTAGTCCTGTGTACTCAAACATGAGTTTGTTTGGCGACACTTCAACCATGTGTACATTGTTATATATGTTATTATACACATTTGTGTCCTCAGAAACTACATATTCAAACTCACATGTGTTTGCTCTGTTACACTTTGTGTTTTACCGGTGTTGCATTTCTGTGTGTCTTCAGGCTGATCTGACTCTGCGGGAAGGTTCAGGTTATTTCTATGTCAATGCAAGTGTCAAGGGAATAGCAGAAATCACATTCCAGGAGTCTCAGGGATTCGCTCAGGTAACATTTTAAGGAATGTTGATTACCACAAAATGTAGACTCAACAATTGTTTTTCAGTATAGTGGAAAAAAACAGGTCAGGCATTTTAAGGATTTAAAAGCAGGAATGTGGTGCTGTTTTTTTAAAGCTCTTCTATTAAACCATCCTTAAAGGCAGAATAGGCAGTTTTTTAAAGAGCACTCTGAAAGGGGGGTGGAATCTTATGCTTTAAAAAGTATCTTGTTTTTGCTAGCCTCTCAGAATTTGTCTACCCTATCTTTACCTTTTTTGTATTTAATATTATATTAATTACATTATAGTTATTATATAATTACATTATCCTTATAATGGTCTTCTTTATGCATTACTAATGTTATACCTGTGTTTGGATTTCTTATATCCTGGGCCCTTTTGGTTGTCCTGTGGACTGTAGAATATACTTTAATTTCATTTATATCTCAGGTGGTCCCAACTCAAGTGGGGGTCTTGCAGGTAACAGTCCATGACCTCTGTTTGACCTTTCCTTCCCCTGCTGTGGCTACAGTGCACATCACCGATATTCTTGAGGTCGTTGTACGTGTGGTTGACAAGGTCAGTGTCAAAAGCTAGACATGACAACTTGTTTTAGATCATCATTCATCATCTTTCAGGGATGATTTCACTTAGCTATAATTCTGATGATGTCATAATTTTAGGTGGAGATTGGCAAGACAGTCAAAGCATATGTTCGGGTTTTGGATGGTAACAGAATGCCCTTCCAGTCCAAATATTTCTCCGTCATGAATCTCAAACTGAGAGCAGCATCATCCATTATCTCTTTACAGTGGGTAACTGTATAAATCTCTTGCTTCTAAACTTAATATTCTGCTCTCTATGAGTGCTAATAAACCTGTTGTTTGTCAGAGCTTGGTCAGATTCCTCAGAGGAGGATACAGCCACATTTCTGGTCAAAGGTCTGGTGATTGGACAGACCAGTGTGTCTGCTATGGTGATGGATAAAAATGACAGAAAAATCACGTCTGCGCTCCAGCAAATAGAAGTAAACCTTTTTCCTCCTGATAAGTCAAGCTTCAGGTGTAAAATATATATACATACTTTTTATACATACTGTATTTATACTTGATGTAATTGTATCTCCTATTTTATATTATTTGCATTGCATTACCAATCAGACTTTCAATTGGACATCTTTGTTGTACCAGAACTAAATTCTAAAAACTAAATTTAGATTAAGATTTAAGAAACATCTGGGCATCAGTGTGATGATAATGATGATAATTGTGTGTTAAATTGTAATGTGTTTGCATATAAATGGAAAAGTATTAATGTTTTTATTGCAGGTCTTTCCACCTTTCAGGCTGCTTCCAAGAAAAATCACTCTAATAATTGGAGCAATGATGCAGGTAAGTCATTCATGAGTGAGTGAGGACAGAGTCAAAAGATAAAAATACTTGTGCAGTCTTAATCAGTGTCATACTGTTAATCCATGTTATAGAAAGACACCGTTTAAATAATGGCTGGAGTTTTTTGGTTAATATGTGGTTGGTTTATTTTTTTATATTTTTGGATGTTTTTTGCACCACTCTGGGTGACCTGAGGTAAAACCCAAACCCAATGCAAACGCTGCCATGAATGTCTCACTTTTTTCCACAACTCATGTGATTCCTGTGAACTGGTATTTATATTCTAAAAGGTTGCTGCCATGCCATGTAGGTTTTAAGAAAGGACAGGCTGCAGCCAGAGATCAGCAGAGGTACCGAAGTCTGAAAGTAGCACCTGCCAGTAACCTTTCATCAGATCATGGGAAGCCTTTATTAGTGGTTGACCAGTATGGGTTTCTTAATGGCCAGTGCTGATATTGACAGTGCAATGTTTTCAGTGCACTTTGACACTATATGGCAGCCAAATGGAAAAGTTATCGTCCAAACATAAAGATTTAATATAAAAAGATTCCAAACATGGATGTGATTTGACATGTACATAAGCAACTCTCATTGTTTTTTAAATCACCTGTATAAATAAGCTCCTATCTTAATTATGTAGATCACATCAGAGGGCGGACCACAGCCCCAGTCCAACATCCTCTTCTCTTTGTCCCATGAGCATATCACCTCTGTCAACAGTCTGGGTCACGTTCAGGGCCTGTCGGTGGGCAACATGACCGTGACCGGTGTGGTTCAAGTGGTCGACACAGAAACGGGCAAACTGGTAGTGGTGTCACAGGTGATGTTCTCCAGACAGATGTACAGGTCCCTTAAATCAGTGTGCATCTGTGTGCTAAACACTGTTCTTAATAGGATCAAGTGGATGTTGAGGTTGTCCAGCTGAAAGCTATCAGAATCAGAGCTCCCATCACCAGGATGAAGACAGGAACCCTGGTATTCACATGATCTACTCTAGATGTTAGTACTGTGGCACTGGAGGTGTTTAAAAAGCTTTTGTCTGATTTTTCTGCTGTAGATGCCGGTGTATGTGATGGGGCTGACCAGCACTCAGACACCCTTTTCTTTTGGAAATGCTGTACCTGGACTGACCTTCCACTGGTCTGTGACGAAGAGGGACATCTTGGACATCCACACACGCCACACAGAGGTCCAAATAAAACTCTCCCTACACTGTTGTGTCTCTTTGATTAACTTACTGTCATTAGTGTACATCAGTACGCCTTCCACTGCAAATACCTTCTACTTCCAAAATGTTTGAAATTAAGAGGTATCATAAAAATTGCATTTTGTTTTTTTATTTAGTACTACCCTACAAAAGCAATTTTACATAGTCCTACAGTACATAGTCCTCAACACGCAATAATAACCCATTTCAAAAGCTTGCTTACACTTGATTTATAATACTTTGTTGTTAGCTATCAGATGATCATCATTCCTGATTTAAAGTGCATACATACACATTAAAGGCAGGATAGGCATTTTTGGTTCCAAAAAAATTATGCTGTAACATCAAAAAAGTCTAAATATATTTATGCCTGGCAAACTATGTTTTGCATTTCTCTGTGCACAATGTTCATGGGTTTTAAAGGAGAGCTCTCTGAAGCAAGAGTGGAATCTTACAGTGAGGGGAAAAACTTATTTGATCCCCTGCTGATTTTGTATGTTTGCTCACTGACAAAAAAAAATTCAGTCTATAATTTTAATGGTAGGTTTATTTGAACAGTGAGAGACAGAATAACAAAAAAATTAGGAAGAAAATTTTAAGAAGTTTATAAGTTTATAAATTGTTTTGCATTTTAATGAGTGAAATAAGTATTTGACACCTTCGCAAAATACGTACTTGGTGGCAAAACCCTTGTTGGCAATCACAGAGGTCAGACGTTGCTTGTAGTTGGCCACCAGGTTTGCACACATCTCAGGAGGGATTTTTGCAGACCCTCTTCAAGTCATTAAGGTTTCGAGGCTGACGTTTGGCAACTCGAACCTTCAGCTCTCTCCACAGATTGTCTATGGGATTAAGGTCTGGAGACTGGCTAGGCCACATGCTTCTTGAGCCACTCCTTTGTTGCCATGGCCGTGTGTTTTGGTTCATTGTCTTGCTAGAATACCCATCTATGACCCATTTTCAGTGCCCTGGCAGAGGAATGGAGGTTCTCACCCAATATTTGATGGTACTTGGCTCCGTCCATCGTCCCTTTGATGCAGTGCAGTTGTCTTGTCTTGCAGAAAAACACCCCCAACGCATAATGTTTCCTCCTCCATGGGTCATAGGCAGCATTCCTCCTCCCCCAAACACAGCGAATTGAGTTGATGTCATAAAGCTCGATTTTGGTCTCATCTGACCACAACACTTTCACCCAGTTCTCCTCTGAATCATTCAGATGTTCATTGGCAAACTTCAGACGGGCCTGTACATGTGCTTTCTTGAGCAGGAAGACCCTAACCCTTGACAATTGTTTTCTTGGTGACTGGTCCCAGTTACAAGATACGTAGTTCTGGGCTGATTCCTCACCGTTCTCATGATCATTGAAACTCCAAATGGTGAGATCTTGTGTGAAACCCCAGACCGAGGGAGATTGACAGTTATTTTGTGTTTCTTCCATTTGTGAATAATCGCACCAACTGTTGTCACCTTCTTACCAAGCTGCTTAGCGATGGTCTTGTAGCCCATTCTAGCCTGTGTAGGTCTACATTCTTGTCCCTGACATCCTTGGACAGCTCTTTGGTCTTGGTCATGGTGGAGAGTTTGAAATCTGATTGATTGCTTTTGTGGACAGGTGTCTTTTATACAGGTAATAGATTAGGAGCTCTCCTAAACTTTAGAGAGTGCTCCTAATCTCAGTTTATTACCTGTATAAAAGACACCTAAATCATGCTTATTTGAAAACTTATTTCACTCAAACTTTTTTAAAAGTTTTGTTTTTATTCTGTCTCTCACTGTTAAAATAAACCTACCATTAAAATTATAGACCGATAATTTTTTGTCAGTGGCCAGCATACAAAATCAGCAGGGGATCATATTTTTTTTCCCCTTACTGTATCCTTTTAAAGCTAGCTAGTGACTGATAATCTCACTGAAATTGTGATCATCCCAGCTTGTTCTCCAGCTGCCTGCTGTTTTACTGCAAATTGGTATTTTTCCTAATGTAGTTGTTTTATTACCTTTACTAACAATTGTTGTATTGCAGAAAAAAAAAATTGTAGACAGCTTTATTCTTTAATAAATATTTTGAAAAGATTCACCTTTAAATCTTTTCACGATTGGAAAAATGTGCTAAATATATTGATGTTTATGTTCAATAATATATATTAATATAAATACATTGAATCAGCCACTAAGTTGAATTTAAATGATATTAAATGAGTAATACTCTTGACCCAGTAGATTTTTTATCAGTGTACTTGTCATCCTCTAATTTAAAACAGAACTGTCTTGTTTATTAAAAAAAACATGTAACCAAGTGCTAAGTGTAACCCAGAGAAATCTACTTGTTAGGGCCCAAGCACTGAAAGTACGAAAAGTGCTATTGTTTTGCTGAAGATTATTTAGAAGACCCCTGTTTTATTTATTAGTTTTCCTCTTCCACGCTGATGTCTATGGCAGCCCATAAAATGGTAAATAGGACAGTTATGAAATTTGGCATACAGATAGAGAACAGTCTGAAATGATGCCATAGCAAATTTGAAGTCACCAAAACCCTCTAATGCCACCACTAGTTCAAATGTTTACTCATGTTTATGCTCATAACGTTTGGCTTGTAAGACCTAGAAACAAAATTATTTTTCAACTGGCAGAAGGAGGTGTGTCACTTACAACAGCGTTTAAAAGAGTCATTTTTAAATTTCCCTAAAAGTCGCTTCAGACTTTTTATTACGCAGAAAGAATTATATAAATTAAATTGAATTGAACTGAATATTGTGAGTCACAGTTACGCCACCACCAGCTGGCAACAGAAAGTGTGACACTTACATCAGAATTACTTTACTTCAGAACAGACTTTAAAATTGTCTTCGGTAATTTTGGAACTAAATACATGGAACAGCTATGCATCGTTTCTGTAAAGCACCAGGTGACAGTGGGCGCCGTGACAGTGACAGTTTCTTTCTCTCTGCTGATACCGGTCTTTGTGATCTTTCCTGCAGGCTTTAGTGCAGCTCAGCGCTGAGCACAACTTCGCCATGAGTGTGTTTGGAAAGAGTAAAGGGCGAACGGGTCTAAGGGTGCAGGTGAAGAGCAGTGTTCTCCTCTCTGGACACCTGCAGGGTGACGCTCTGGAGCTTCATGATGAGATTCAGATTCAGGTATCTCAAGGAGAATTGTTTAAACAAATTCAAACACCTTTATGGATCCAGGTTTTTTTATTTTTTACGTGATTGTCTGAAGTGCTGGGTTTGGTGTAACATTAATAAACAGACAACAGCAGTGTGTTGAGATTTTGAAATCTATTTCCCTGAAGGTTTATGAAAAACTGCAGCTGCTCAATCCAGAATTTCAAGCTGAAGAGATACTGATGTCCCCAAACTCACTGCTAAAACTGCAAACCAACAGGTAAAATCTACAGTATGTACAGATAACATGGGCTCTGGAAAAAATTAAGAGACCACTCCAAATATTTCTTAAATCAGCATCTCTGCATTTATGACAGCTATTCCGTTCCAGTGTCTGTTGAATTCTATTATAGGCACATCTCATTTTGCTTAGTGAAGTATTGATTAAGTGATCACCTAAACCAAATATTATTTAATGAGGAAAAGTATATAAAACATGGTCATGGGTCATCACTATCCTCTTGCAATAAAATCAGCTGCATGGCAAAACAGTGCTAGTAGAACCTCAAAGTAAATGTAAATAATAACTGTTGACCATGCCAAAAGAGTTGAAAAGTTTTGAATGAGATAAAGAAGGGTTCAATTACGGCTTTACTAGCAGAATTATACAGTGAGCGTCAGGTTGCTTCCATCCTTAAAATTTCAAAGACAGTAGTTCATAAAAACAAGGTCAAACTGCAGACATTGGGGACAACAAAACTACAGACTACTAGAGGGTGAAAACAGGTCTCCACTAAACGAGATGAAAATAAAAAAAAAGTCAAAAAATCAGTAGGATGTTATTCCACCAAATATTGATTTCTGAACTCTTCCTAAATTAAAACATTAGTATTGTGTTGTTTAAAAATTTGTATAAGCTTGTTTTCTTTGCATTATTTGAGATTATTTGAAAATCATTTTTGTCGTTTTGTTGTTTTAAGGTCATTTTCTACTTATATGGAATTGGGGGAAATGCGGTCTGTAGTTTATGGAATAAAACAACATATTTAAACTCATACCTATAAAAAGTAAAACCAGAGAAACTGATAATTTTGCAGTGGTCTCCTAATTTTCTAGTTCTATGTAAGTGTCATAGTGATTTCTTCTGCTATAATCATTTTATAATCACCATTGATGCATCAAAAGAAAAATTGGTTGAAAGTGAAAATTCTAGACACTTTGATAAAAACCAACACTGGAAATACCTGTTTTAAACAGGCCAGTGCTGTTCTAGCAAACAGCAGGGTTCTTTAAATTGACATTTGAACTGCATGTAAGTGTTGTGAGGTGTCTGGTACAAATAGACTGGAAAGAGTGTCATGTGATGTAGAGATGCAATGGGAGCAAGTGTCAGATCATGTGTCCTGTAGACATAGACTGGGAGCGAGTGTCATGTGATGTATTCTGTAGAGATGGACTGGGAGTTAGAGTTGTGATGTGTCCTATAGGGATGCACTGGGAGTAAGTGTCATGTGATTTATCCTGTAGAGATGGACTGGGCTCTTTGTCCTACCATGTGCTGGAGTGTCCCGACAGTGCTGCTCTCATTCAGGTGGATGACAATGGTCATCTGACATCAGGATCTCAGACAGGAACTGCATCACTACAAATCAGCTCGCAGGAAACCTTTGGTGTTAATCAAACTATCCTCATTGCTGTGAAGGTAAAAGTTGAACATATAGCCTTCAAAGAAATGAACTTTATACAGGTGCAAATAATAAATCCATACCATGTTTTTTGATTTGTACTAATATATAGACCTGCAAATTTATTTTATTGCGATGGTAAAAATTATAATTACAATGATTGTCAAGGTTTTTAGCTTTGCATGATCATTTTGTCCCATATATATATATATATTTGTGTAAGGAATGATTTGTGCAGTAAATGGTCTGATTAGCCTGAGGAGAAATGATACTGACATGCCAACTCGTAAAGAAAATATGCTTCTAAGAATTCCTGGAATTAACTTAATAACTTCTAAACTACAATAAAATTGCTCCAGGTTAAATGATGATTGGATCTTTAACAATTTTTAAATCAATACCTTATTGAAAGATAAATGCTGATTAGTTACTGATTATAAATATGTACAAAGGATATGATTGCCACAGGGCAGAGCTAAGGATTACATTTACATTTATGCATTTGGCAGATGCTTTTATCCAAAGCAACTTGCATTGCATTGTACTATACATTGAGTATGTGCAATCCCTGGGATTGAACCCATGACCTTGGCGTTGTTAACGCCATGCTCTAACCACTGAGCTACAGGAAAGCTATCCCTACAGGATACCATCCCGTCACTCTTAACTATTCTGAAGTGATTTTATATTAGCAGTAACATACAGCTGTTTGTTGATGTTTGTTGTTGAAGGTGGTGACTGTATCGTATTTGCATGTGAGCACCAGTCCAATGTTGTACACGACCAACAGAGAAACTGTGAGTGGCATCCCGCTGGGTGCCATCCTGACCTTCACCGTTCATTTCCACGACAGCACAGGAGAAATGTTACACAGCCACAGTTCACTGCTCACCTTCTCCACCAACAGGTACCACCATGACAGCAGTCCAGTGCGTGTGCTGGACTTTATACTTAAAACATGCAACTTCCGTTGTAGTCAGGGAAACTCCAGCAGTGTTGCTTGCTCCCTGGTTTCTTTTTCTGGAGTAAAAAATAAATAAAGAGAGACAAACTATTAAATGCAATGGATAAATGATAAGCGATGATTCTCTATTCTGTTGTGTATATATATACACCTGATATTTGTAGCCCTCAAATAATCTTAGACCCTAAATGTCAGGTAAAAAAAATTTTGTCTGTTCAGAAGAATTTGTAACAAAATCAAAAAATTTGGCCAGGGAATTTAGATTTTTACACTGAATGACCCTGTACATAAATAAATATTTTGCATGTTGTTCCAACCAATTTAAATAAAAAAAGTCATTAGATTACAGACTGCACCTGTTCCCACAACACTTTCTATATTAAAGGAATAGTTGACCCAAAAAATAACAATTCTTTCATCATGTACTCAACTTCGTGTTGTTCCATACCTCTAAATGTTTATTCCGTTCACAAAAACACAAATCGAGAAATTGGCAGAATCTCAGAGCTGCTGTTGTCAGTATATAATTGGGTTTCTGCTGTCAAACTCATCCATATGACATTTGTCATTGTTCACTAAAAATGTTCCCTTTTGTTGTCTCTAGTTCTTGACCAATATATCAATGATGGTATTTTTATTTGGTATTAATTCATTAATTCATTAGTCATTAGTATATTACATTTAATTTTTAGCTATTTTACATTTGTCATGTATTTTACTAAGATTGCATGATGTGAAATGAAATATGAGCGTAATTAATTTCTGCATTGTTTTGATTATGGTCAGTTTTTGTTGGCTGTTTTAAGCCGTTCAGCTTGTGTGTGCAGGGATGATCTGGTTCAGGTGGCCAAGGGTTCGAGTAACAGCACGCTGATTGTGCGGACGTTGAATGTGGGCTTGACTCTTCTAGGGGTCCGGGACTCTGAACACTCCGGACTCGCTGATTATCTGGCTCTTCCCGTCCAGCATGCCATACACCCAGCTGAAGCCCAGCGGCTGGTGGTGGGGGACGTTGTGTGTTTCTCATCTCAATTTGTTAATCAGGAGGGTAAGCCTTCTTGAGTCATTTCACCATCTGTGTTTGCGCACAGCCGGGCTTTGTATTAGTGTTTCACTCATGGTTTTTCTTATGTGCAGGTGTTTCCGGTGTTTGGAGCTCATCATCTAGTGCCGTACTGGAGGTTGAACCCAGATCTGGAGTCGCTGTAGCCCGAGACACTGGTACAGTCACAGTGTACTATGAGATAGTGGGTCAGCTCTGTACATACAGAGAGGTGAAGACTTTTAGACTCCTTTTAACACTCAGTACAAGACGAGGAGGATGCTTATCACAGTGTGACAGCAGCTATAATAACCATTTACTGTGTCTTTTGGCAGGTTTTTATTGAAAGTGTATCTCAGACAACAGTCCTGCTTCCATCATCTTCAGTGAAGAGAGAGAGAGACAGTAAAGTCCTGATATCCACCAGAGATGGACGAAGCAACCTGATTGGTACAAAAAGCTCTTTCACATACTCAGATTTGTGATATATTTAGTACATTACTCATGTGTTGCTGCATTAGGGTTGTACAGTTATTATTTAAGATGAAGAACATCTTAAATAATGCGTTCAGCAATAAAAGACATACAGGTCCTTCTCAAAAAATTAGCATATTGTGATAGTTCATTATTTTCTGTAATGTACTGATAAACATTGGACTTTCATATATTTTAGATTCATTACACACAACTGAAGTAGTTCAAGCCTTTTATTGTTTTAATATTGATGATTTTGGCATACATCTCATGAAAACCCAAAATTCCAATCTCAAAAAATTAGCATATCATGAAAAGGTTCTCTAAACAAGCTATTAACCTAATCATCTGAATCAACTAATTAACTCTAAACACCTGCAAAAGATTCCTGAGGCTTTTAAAAACTCCCAGCCTGGTTCATTACTCAAAACCGCAATCATGGGTAAGACTGCCGACCTGACTGCTGTCCAGAAGGCCATCATTGACACCCCCCCTCAAGCAAGAGGGTAAGACACAGAAAGAAATTTCTGAACGAATAGGCTGTTCCCAGAGTGCTGTATCGAGGCACCTCAGTGGGAAGTCTGTGGGAAGGAAAAAGTGTGGCAGAAAACGCTGCACAACGAGAAGAGGTGACCGGACCCTGGGGAAGATTGTGGAGAAGGACCGATTCCAGACCTTGGGGGACCTGCGGACGCAGTGGACTGAGTCTGGAGTAGAAACATCCAGAGCCACCGTGTACAGGCGTGTGCAGGAAATGGGCTACAGGTGCCGCATTCCCCAGGTCAAGCCACTTTTG
>JAZGTJ010009944.1:0-18732 GCA_036877575.1 Botia almorhae | reverse complement strand
TAGCAGTATATAGTGTATTTATATATCAGTATCCATGCTTGCTTGATATTGGCATTGACCATTTTCAAGCCCCATGTTTCAGCATCTCATTCTGTGTGCGTTTCTGGAGGAAGTCAATAATCATGTTATGACACAGTGAACATCGGTGCAGCGTAATCTCCCTCTTGCTCTAATCACATCAAAACCAGGCTTACTGAAATTCTTTGAATGAGATTATGGGCTCAAGGAAATGTGGATGTTGGTTTAATTTTAGCCGGATGCCGGGGGCCAGTGGCAGCCCGTGGCACACTTCTGTCACATTGTGACTCAGTCGCCTTTCTGTTTACCTGAAAGTCACATTGACCCTGAGTGAGTTCGTCCCTCGGCGGCGTTTGTGGCCCCACAGTTTAGGAGCTGTAGAACAGTGATCTGAGGAGAGCCGGTTGCCTCGCGTAACCTCTTCAGCAGGGGCCAGTATGCTGTGGTTTATGAAATGCAGAACGTAACTTCTCATACTTCTGCTGGCCACAAAAAGGCCACAAAAACCCCCACAAAATGTGTCGGAGAAGATCATAAAAATGCATCGGATGTAAATGTTGTTATATTTTTTGTTATATGGGTTATATAGAGTTAGTTTAAAAAAACCTGCACTTGCCTTCATTTGTTTCAGACCTGTCAGAATCAGTTTGCACAGAACTCGTGCATACTGACTCTGGGGCTATTGAGCCATTCATACTGTCATGTCCTGGAATGACCAGCCACTGGTGGGATCGGAACACAGTGTCCCACGTCTGCACATGGTTGCTTTAAAGCAGCGTAATGATCAACTGTTGCCTTAATAATAGATGAGATGGACAGGTATGAATGTTCAAGAATCTAGAACCGCTGTTTTCCCCCACATCCCTTCCTGTGTGTTCTTTTAGCTTGTTAAAAAAGAAACCCTGGAACGATGTTGTATTTTAAGGGACGATAGATGTTTTCTTTGAAGCGATCTTCTCTCTTACTTAGTCGGTCCTTTCGTCAGCCTGCGAAATCGCAAATACACAATGTTATCAGGGCTGTGTTATTTATACTTATTTTAATACATGTTTATTAACTTCTGTGAAACTACAGTAGGGCAAAAAATTTTTAGTATTAATTTAATGATAATTATAATCAAATAACAATTTAAACCATTAAATTTATGGCTGGCAGTTTTGGATGGGCTAGCAATAACAAGCTAGCTTTGAAAGCATAAGATCCCGCCCTCCGTTCATAGTGTGTGGAGGTATGCAAATACATAGACTGACTGGCAAGGAGGACATCCTATCAATGCATTTGAACCGAATACAATGATTGGACGAACATTTGATGCTCCTGCACCTTCCACAGAATATATATTAACACATTTATACCACTTAGTGATTGCTATCAGGATATGAAGAGACTTTCAATCAGCACAACAAACACTGTTGTCAAATGAGCCAAAACATATTCGTGACATTGTCAAAAAAGCATCAGCTGTTGGCGATATCTTTCGATTGTTATCGTCTGTTGACACAACCCTAAAATATACCGTCCTGCATTTTCAGATCCAGGCTGGAGCAGTATAAACCGTGGGGTTCTGATCTGCGATGAGTGCTGTTCCGTGCATCGGAGCCTCGGCCGGCACATCTCTATTGTTAAACACCTGCGGCACAGTGGCTGGCCTCCGTCTTTACTGCAGGTAGCTTAACAAAATGACATGACCGTATCTCTACTGCTTCTCTCAAGAGCTTGTCTTAACGAATGTGTGTGTGCCTCAGATGGTTCAGACCCTGGCCAGTAACGGTGCTAACTCAATCTGGGAACACTCCCTGCTGGATCCAGCACAGGTCCAGAGTGGGCGGAGGAAACCAAACCCACAAGATAAAGTCCAGTAAGTTGTCTCATCAGCCATTCATGCATCATATACCAGAATGTCATATAAAAATAGTGTGGGCGCATAAATTTGTTTTTATTGGTCTGTGTAGTATACAGTTGCAAATTTGTTTTGAACAGCTTGATGTAATAGCAGACCAGAAGCCACTAAGATTAGATATATGTACATTTCATGTACATTATTGTTTAAATTATATTAGTTAAATCAAATTATGTATATTATTTGTTTTATTTACGTGTCACAGTATATTCAACTATTTGACCTAAACCACAAATTAACAAGTTTTGTAAGTTTTATTTTAGGACCCTGAATAAAACTAAATTAATTCTATTGATTTTTCAGCATATTTTAATCGTTTTTTTTTACCTTTTAACTTATGACGCCCCCATACAAAAATAAATGTTTTCAAGGTAAGGGCAGGCAATTTCAAAGAGGCTAGTAACAGCAAGCTAGCTTTGAAAGCATAAGATCCCACCCTCCCTTCAGAACGTTCTCCAAAGCCACGCCTCCTCCAACACATGAATTTTATTCATGGTTTGATAGGCAAGTAGGACATCCAGTTATTGCATTCAGACAGAATGCAATGATTGGACCAACATTTTATGGTCCTGCGTCTCTCGCAGAAGATATATATATTAATGTCAATACATTTAGATCACTTTACTTCATTGATATCAAGATGTGAAGAAACTGTCAACCAGCATACCAAATAAAAATTGCTGCAAAAAAATCTCCAGAGGCTGGAGTCTTGTACTGGCATCCCATTTTATATTGATTCATTAATTTTGACATTTATCTCAGTGCTGTCTGTGTATGTCATCCCACAGTCCCACTAAGTCAGAGTTCATACGCGCCAAGTACCAGATGCTGGCCTTCGTACACAAGCTGCCCTGCCGTGATGATGATGGGGTCACCACCAAAGACCTCAGCAAGGTGAGAGCGCCCCGAGACATCAGATCACTCCTCCTATCTCTTTATCTCAGTCTGCCGGTCTCGTTCCATCTCTCCTCGGGAGGGCCCTTAAAATGACACCCTGCTAGTGAATAAATGTGCCAGCGCTACTGAGCGGCCCTAATGAGAAGATTCACAGGAGGTCTGCTGTATTTCTCTGCCTTTCGTGCTCTCTCTCTCTCACTCTGTTTCTCTCGCCCGCACTCCCTCTCAAACACACACTCACCCTCTCTTGTTCTTGCCTGTAGCAACTGCACTCAAGTGTGCGGACAGGAAGTCTAGAGACATGTTTACGACTGCTGTCTCTGGGGGCACAAGCCAACTTCTTCCACCCGGTAAGATCTGTCTCGAGCTGTTCAGCTGTCATGCGGTCAGGTGTTTTATGTCATAACTAAAAACTTACCAGCCAATCACATGATCACAAGATGCTGATTCTATGTACGATTTTAAGTGTCAGTAGTTCATGCTAGTAAGATTGCAGTTTGAATTCAATTCTAAATTCCGTTTTCAAAACCACAGCATGATCTGAATTATGTGCAGTGTGAACAGACCCTGTATGTAATGTGTGTCAAATCTGATTTTCCCTCCACAGGAAAAGGGCACGACCCCTCTGCATGTGGCAGCCAAGGCGGGGCAGGTTCTGCAGGCCGAGCTACTGGTGGTGTACGGGGCAGATCCTGGAGCTCCAGACATCAACGGCCGCACACCCATAGACTATGCACGGTATGCACACGCACACACACAGAACATACACACCAAGGTCACTGGAAGCTCCTTAGCTCTCCTTGAATGCCGACTATCAATATATTTCACATATTCGTTGAGGCTGGGTATAATAATGCTTTGCAAATTCCGAAATAGTCTGTTTAATGTTTTTAAAATGTCATAAAAAACACACATGGATGCACATGGATGCATACACATATACAAGCAGACAAATACTAAAGTCGCTACTAAAGTCGCTTCAGTATTATAGAGAAATACAATTTCAATATGTCAGTAATTACATTTAGTCCCTGTTAAGCAAATTACATGAGATTCATTTATTGGTGGTCTTTAAGACAAGACAACAAAGAAGATAACAAGAAAGACAACAGAAGTAACTACAGTTTTGGGTTTCATGTGTGAATGTGCCGTTGCAGGCAAGCGGGTCACGTGGAGCTCGCCGAGCGTTTGGTGGAGTGTCAGTATGAGCTCACAGATAGACTGGCTTTCTACCTGTGTGGACGACGCCCAGGTGAGTTCAATGCATTTTAATCATGATGTAACGAACACATAACGTAACTGCCATGTCCCCCCAAATCAGAATGAATACATTCAGAAACATGCGGGTTTTTGTGTCCTTGCAGATCACAAGAACGGACATTATATAATCCCTCAAATGGCAGACAGGTACATTGTGTGTGAATAAATAATAAGATTCTGCTATGGTTGAATATGTCTCCTTTCTAATGATTGTCTTTAAATATTAAAAGGGTCAGAACAGTATTATTTATCACCTGTCATTTTGGATGCGACGCATGATTCCTCAGTGCTGCCCGCACAGGGTTAGACACTGTACTGAGATCAGTTGGCAGCGGGTGTATTTGAGCATGCTGGCCAGCAGGCTGCGCCACGTGGTCGGCTGATTTGCATTAGGAGGGCAGACATTGCCATGAGACTCTACAAAGCCGACCGACGAATGCATCAATTGCATTACTGCTGAATGCAACCAAACTGATAGTCTAACTTTACTGATCTACCCAAAAAGAGTGTTGATATGGGGATGGTCCCCTTTTCTTTCTCTACCTGTCTGTCTCCTGCTCACTTTTCGGCCTCGCTCACTCGTTCTCTGTTCTCTTCATCTCGCTGCGCTTTTGGAGGCAGAGCTCGCCCTAAGTGCCCGACGCAAAGGTATCTCTCTTCTCAACCCCCTCTCCATAAACCCTGCTCTCTTTCTTGCATGGTTTTCATGTGGGTGGGGGCATCTGGAGGGATGAGGCAGGAGTTGAAGAACACATCTGAAATATGATTGCTATTAAAAGGATCAAACTTTGTATGACAACCTGAAATCAGAATCGACCTATGGCGTAATATTGGGAGGGGGTTATATTTCTGCTTGGCCAATGGAAGACTGGGGGAGGGATGTTGGGGAAACCATTCTTATGAGCCATTGTTTAATAATTTTATTAATTATTATTTGCGCAAGTCTGTTTTCCGCCGCCACAGAAATGACACCCCTTTAACAAGATCATTTAATGTAAGTTAAAAATGCATGTTTTTGAAATTACTTTGTAAAACCACATATGGAAGTTAAATGGGTTGCAAGTGGCATTTTTTGCTGACTTTACTCCATTGCAAAATCTCACAACTTTATGGCATCATTTACCATGAGTGTTTGCATTTACACCAGATTGAAGCTCACACACACACACACACCATTATCATTGATAGTTAATTAGTCAGGCCGTTCTGTTTAATTGCAGCAGCATCAGTGTTTTCCTGACCCTGTTCATCTCTTCCAGCTGCCCACGTCCTCCCCTCCACAACATTTCATTCATCCATTCCTTCATCTGCCCATTCAAAACCTCTCTGCTTTCCTCTCTCCTCATCTTTCTCTGTCCTCATGTCTCCGACATCCTTTTACTCTTCTGTGTCTTTGTGTCTGCATAGCCTGGACCTCTCTGAACTGGCCAAGGCTGCCAAGAAGAAGCTTCAAGCGGTGAGTTTTCATGTTGCATCATATTATGGGCGTGGCATTGTGCATGCCTGTTGCATATTACTATTAAACATGTTCTGATTGGTTGGGTCTATGTATTTTTTACTCCGTAGATTTCGGAATACGGTTGAGGAAAATGTTGAATGCTTAAAAATTCAGTACATAATTTGAGATGATGCTCTCAGTGTTGGAAACGACTCCCTAAGCCAACTTTTAATTGCTTTTATTGCCTTGTTCGCTTGTTTGACGTTTGTAACCATCTTCTGTTACATGTGCCTTGTTTTTCGTCTGCTCTCCAAATTTATTGGGTATTCCCTTGAGCTAAATTTTAACATCACGTACCAATATTTGTGTGTATTATGTGGAAACAGTTAAATAACCGCTTGTTCGAGGAGCTGGCTATGGATGTATACGATGAAGTGGACCGCAGAGAGAACGACGCAGGTAGAATTTGACTCTCCTCCTAATTGTTCCTTCACTGTTCTTTCCTTCCTTTCACTTCTATCTGGTTCTCACACTCTCCGTAATGCGGTTATGGAATGATCTGGAGGCGTGGGGACAGTTGTAGGCATGTCCCAGGAGACACAGCGATCAGTGTTGTATAAACACTGACTATAGAAGGACTTTAGCGGTGCAGTCAGCCTCTGCTGAAGGGAGGGAGAGAAGAGACACTCAGATGGAAGGAGGGTGGAAGAGAGCGAGAGCGAGGGAGTGCCGCAGGAATTCTCTCCTCCTCTCTCTCGCTCTTTCACTGCTCTCCCGTTCCTAGTTATAGAGGCAGAAGAGGTAGCATGCTGGGGTGCCAGACTGAGACTCTGTGGGTAAGCTGGACTGGGTGAGACGCAGGGGGTTGAACACACACAGACACAAACACACACATAAACTGCGGGGGTGGCACAGATACTTATTTCAGCATTGCCATTGCAATAGCTGGAACACATTAAATTTGTACAAGGGTGTTCCTCACGGGTTTGTCCTCGGAATCTGTTTATTTCTGTTGTTCATATAGCATTATAGTTTGTTTATTTTGTGCACTTGGGTTTATTATGTGTTCATTAGATAAGCTGTTGTCTTTTCTTTCTCTCAGTGTGGTTGACCACTCAGAACCACAGTACGCTGGTGACGGAACGGAGCGCTGTCCCTTTTTTACCTGTCAACCCTGAATACTCAGCGACACGCAACCAGGTAACGCACAGCCTTTTATTCAGTAGAGGAAGTTGTCAGGCCCAGATGTGATGAATCTATACACAAGGGGGCAGCAGGAACAGACTGTCAGCTGAGGGGATCTAAGAAAGGACAATGGAAAGACCGTAAGGACCAAGGAAAAGAGTTGATTTCCAGGCTGCAGTAGAGAAGGATAAAAGCTCAAGGCTAAAAATAGTGCTTGTGGTTGTTCAAACGACTGAAGCTCAGGTCTGGCCAGTAAAACCAACACGTAGATGTTTTCCAGCTGCGTTGCCGCAGCAGACATGTGATGGCTCCCTCCCCCTCAGCCCTTCCACTGGCATCCTCACCCGACCCGCTTCACCACCACTTTAAATAGTTCCTTTATACTGAAAGATGGCTAAGTGCTGTTACTTGGGGTACGTTTCCTGTGGGCTGATTGGACAGGCTGAGAATTTTCCATTTTTTTGTATAAATGAGGGTTTAAGAAATGGAAAGACAGAGAATTTGGGAGGCAGGACACACACACAGTGGTCAAGAGTCATTTGCTGTGCCACATCAACAGTACACTGTTCCAGCAGACACTATTTCAGCCTTTAAAATGTCCCAGTCGCTCTCTGCCAAGGTGGACTGTTCTGTAATAATATGTGTCACAGAGCAACAAAGTGCTCATAAAATTCAGTTCTGTCCCAAACCCGGTGAACTGGCTCAGCTGCTTCGGCAGCCCCACTATTAAGATCTTTAAAAGTGACCAATTTTGTATGCTTTCTTTTGAAACGTGGTGCTCTGTACAGGCAACACCCACTTGATTCATTTGTTCTTGGCATGTTGCCAAGTTAATGTTGTGATACTCTGATTATAATAAAGTTACACTTACATATTTGGTAAAATAATACACATTTTTAGTACACTGCGCTTTTTTTAACTATTTGTCATTTTGATTGCGTTAAGAGGTAAACGTTTGTCTTACGTCTGCCTCTATTAGCAGCTTAGTAAATTTTGGAGTACTTTCGTTAGTTTGTTGGTCTAATTGTGCAAACTTTACCTTCAATTCAAGATACCTGAATTACATTTTTTTTGTCTGTAGGGACGGCAGAAATTGGCTCGTTTTAACGCCCGAGAATTTGCCACCCTCATTATCGACATACTTAGCGACGCCAAACGACGACAGCATGGCAAAGGCCTGACAAGTCCCACAGGTGAGACGCGTGCACTGCTTATTAACTCGCAAAGTATTCAAGACAACATTATTTATACGGATTCACTAAAGATGAGCATATGAAAGAGTAGTCTGTGGATGTAGTTGAGTTCATGACCACCTAAATTTATGATTTTATATGTTTGTTTATCAGACCCTCTGGATCTGAGCCAGGCCGACGATGACCAGCACGATTATGACAGCGTAGCGTCTGATGAGGACACAGACAGCGAGCTGACTGCACAGAATAACAACAATACACAGCGCAACAACCGGGCCAAGGTAAGTTCAGCTAGATTTTTTTGCCATTTCTCTTAAATAGACATTAGCAGGTGTTTCCCAGAAAAGAAATGTGACAGAGCTCCATCTCAACCTTTTAATTTTTTTTTTTTTTTTTTTGCTTATCCGCCATTTTTATTGACGAAACGACAAGAAACCTCCTAGAGAAACAAGTTCAGATTTCTCAGACTGTTTCTTAGGAGAGGTTAAATTGTTGTTGGATTGTAGGTTTGGTCTTGTAATGCATCTTGGAGGTTTTGCAAGTCCAGCATCTTGTCGTCTTTAACAGTACAGTAGGCAGTGTTGTCATGTCCCAGCATGCATTGCTGGAGGAGCAGCAGCCCTGCCTCATACTTGCAGAATGACATCATCGTCTTTTCAGGGCTGTGATCAGTGGAGGCTATTGTTCTGCAGCTGAAGACAGGAAGCTGCATCTGAGCATGCTCACACACAGGAAGTGTCATGGCTGAATGTGGCAGAGCAGAAAATAGCTCTTGTTGTTCCTCACTGTCTGAGGGATATGGGTCTTTTTTGTTTGTCAGTTTTTTCTACATAAATCATAATGTATATTTAAATAACAACATAACATGAACTGCATTGCTAATGGTTAGGGTTATAAAACATTATATATAAATGTTTTATAATGGTAAATATATACTGCAAAATAACAATATGCAAATGACATTGTGTCATTTGTAGCTATTTGAATTTATGATGAGGTAATGATATTTTGTATTGCATTTTTAAGTAATATGGTATTTGCTTATGCAAGAATCACTACTATTAATGGTGTAAAACCATCTGCGTTATGAACATAAACAATACATCAAATCATTCGGCCATGTCCACCTGAAGAAGCTCAATGTCTATTTAAAAATATCCTCATACACCTTTCATTGAACTTAAGATTGGGAGCTAATGGGAGTTTTGTGTTTGTCAGAGCATGGATTCCTCAGACCTGTCAGACGGACCAATCACGCTCCAGGAATATCTGGAGGTGAAGAAAGCCCTGGCCTCCTCCGAGGCCAAAGTTCAACAGCTCATGAAGGTCAACAATAACCTGAGTGAGGAGCTGCGGAGGCTTCAGAAGGAGGTATGCCACCCCTGTTTCTTCTTAAAAAGTCATGTGGTCTTGTTTTGAAATTTCACATTAATAGATGGAGCACCACAGACCTTATTATATAAAAAAAAATCACATTCCATATACCATCTACTAGGAATGATGCCCCTCCTTGTCTAGACCACCTTAAACTTTCAGTCCATCAGAATTCCTGTTTAATTAACATGAGCATGATTAGCCTTCCACACTGCAGCTGTTGTTGTTTTTGGTTGTGTTTGTGGACATGTGTGTGACTCCCCTCCATCCCTGTAGATCACGCGGATGCAGTCGGAGAACAGCGTGCTGCGGGGGGCCCAGGCTGGGGCCGGGGGCTCTCTGACAGGGGGTGGCGGCCCTGGGCCGTGGCCTGGTGGGGTGAGGGTTACGGGAAATGGCGGAGTGGGAGGAGGGGTGGGGGGAGACTCCACCCTAACTGCACCCTCTTCCGCCCCCATCCGCCGGGACAGACAAGCGTATTCCATGTACGAGCCTGTGGGGACCACCCCAAAAACTCTTACCCCAGCCCTGGACCCCCTGACCGGCCGCCTGCAGCCTCTCAGCCCCACCGTAAGTGTGAGCAGTAGCAGCTGACTTGACCTCTTATTTAGTTTCTCTTTCCTGTTGGGCTCTTCTTCTGCCTCTGCTAACCTAAGCCCACATTGATGTGCTGCTGCTGCCTGGAGCACTCTGCTTTGAAGGCTTTTTGTTTGTCACTCACTCTTACTCGCTACTCTATACCGCCACCTAATGGTCAGACAGGAACATTACCTGATAGTTGGTGTCAATAGCAGGTATCTACTGGCATGCATGGCATTTATGAGCATTGTTGCTTCCGGTTTCACACCTGGTATTAACATTTGTCAATAATAACCTGATCACATGGCATACATTATATTCTGATGTAAACAGGGTCTAAACAGTTAGCGATTCAGTAATCTGCAGACACTTTTGAGACGCAGGTGTAAACAGCAGTCTGTGTCATCTGACCTCTCGGTATCAGATCACCCAAAATGGGTGTTACTGCCAGGTGCAAACAGGGCTATGCATCAGATCTTTGTCTGTGATGTCCAAACATTCTTGGTATTCTAACACAATAGAATAGGGTGGTGGAAGTGGCACGAATTTGATTCTATCTTTTTGGAAATGGTTAAAATGCCAAGAGAGGCTGTCTTTGAGAAATACGCTTGTCTTGTGCTCATTGACATGTCTGGAATGTGTAGAAATGAGATTTGACTGACTGACTGATTCTTTGATTCATGGAACTTCAGTGAGTGGACTTGCATGGAATCGGTTTCTCATAGCGAATCTGTCGCCGCTATAGATACAGTCTTGATGCTGCGCCGAAACAGGAAATTGTTTCGTGTGTGGATACTCGTACATCTGTGGGATGTAGAAATCTAGTATCTTTGAATGCCTCGTTTATATTTGCTTAAATTGCTTTTGCAATTATGCAAATATCCAATGTTTTGGTTATGCAATGTCCCATTTTCGGGCCATTGCTGACTGTGTGGTGTAATCTTTATTTTATTAGTCTTGGGTAATGTATGTGGGACGTAGCCGTGCCTGTTTTATTAACCGCACTCTTTAATTTATTCAGCGTGTGTCTATTTTTAGCATCTTGATTACTTCAGAGAAGAGCTCTCATGATGAGTTTAACTTCATAGCCTAACATAGACGCTTCCTGTTCAGCACCTACAATATCTAAAGCTTTTACGCCAAGTTACTTTTCCCTGCAATAACGGTAATAAAATAATTCTCTTTTGCTTGGAAAACCGTCAGTTTCCTTTCATCTAACAGTTCTCTGCTGAAATATCTACAAAGGCTTCTCTTTTTCTTTTCATTCTCTGCCTCTACCGGCTGTCTGTCTGATTTGTTTTCATCCTAATTCTGCTCGTGTTCAGGTGAGAAAGGGGCCCACCCCCTACGGAGGACCCCACCTGTCAGCCTCCACAGAGGGACGATACAATGTGAGTCTGATTCCCATCTACATCTGCAATCATTTGTATGTGAGTCTGCATGATGTCTAACAGCACACTCTGCTTGTCCAGCCACCCAAAGCGATAGAGAAGTACGGGAGCGGCACTGACAGCGACTATGACAACTCTCAAACGTATGACGTGTCTCTCGGGTGAGTGTCCCGCAGCACTGATCTCTGATCAGAGAGTTTTGATTGAAGCTGTGTGTGTTTATATGCGTTTGTGGTAGTGTGGGCCGCAGCAGTGAGGAGGACAGCAGGGCGGACGTAGAAGAGGCGGATGGGGATCCTGACCCCACGCTGCCCTGCACGGAGGACGTCATCCTAAAAACAGAGCAGGTCACCAAGAACATTCAGGAGCTCCTCAGGGCTGCCCAGGAGTTTAAACATGACAGGTACAACAGGCCGACGAGCTGATTTTAATGCTGCTAACTGGTTAGACGAAACATACTGTTACTGTAAAATCAGGTCCGGTTTGACGCTTATTCTAGCCAATCAGATGGCACGGCACCTGTGGGCGTGTCATCTGACACTAAGAACAACAAAGTTGTAATAAAGGTTGAGAAAGTTAATTATCGGTCTTTGTTTACAGTTTTGTGCCGTGCTCGGAGAAGATCCACTTAGCTGTGACAGAAATGGCCTCTCTCTTTCCAAAGGTAAATCGATGTAAATGACTTTTGTTGTTTAAAACAGTCCCCAGCCAGAATCACTAAATCTCTTGCGCTGTGTTTGTGTCCCTCAGAGGCCGGCATTGGACGCCGTTCGCTCCTCTCTGAAGTTACTGGCAGCCAGCGCCTCCCGTCTGCAGGTAGAGTGTCGTAAAGCAGCACCCTCTGATTCTGCCAGCACAGTGGACTACCAGCTCCTCACCCAGCAGGTCATCCAGTGCGCTTATGACATTGCCAAAGCTGCTAAGCAGCTGGTGACCATCACCACCCGTGAGAAGAAACAGTGACCCGCCCCGCGCATCGGGGTCCACCGGGCAGGGGATAGACTAAATGAGAAAGAGAGCGGAGGAACACACTATAGGGAGAAACCGACAGCTGTGATTGGTGGTCACGACAATGGAACGTTGAAGAAAGGATGTGATGTAACAAAGATGGAACATGGAAGGTGGGATGAAGTAGTACGTTGAATGTTGGAAGAATTTAAAAGATGGTTGATTTAGTTATTGAACAGACGGAATTATGGGTAATGAACAGACATTGAAAAAAGTCCATGCCTGTGGCCACCAGGATGCAGAGATGTTGACGTTTGGGAGAAGCCAAATGGAGCGATCTACTTTTCTTTACACTCCTGTTCATTTTTGTTCTGTATTTCAGGAGAATTTTTTTTGTCTACTACACATCTTAATATCACCATATTGACTCGACACAGTCCCATAATTCAATGCTGATGGAGTGTTGATGGAGCGCACACACAGTTAGCGTCTGGTCTTTTTGTCAACACACATTCACTCGCAACCTCATCCAGAGAACCAGACACGTTCCTTCTGTTTTGTTTTATTTTGTTTTTGTTGCTCTTTCTAACCTTTATTTTAAGTGCCGCTCCATTGGCCCAAATCTCTTGGGACAAATGTACTGACAAAAACAAAACAAACAACACTGGAGTTATTTTAACGATCGTTTTGTGTTATTGTTACAGTTATCGATGTCATTGATGTTTTCGTTCGATTTTTGTTTAGTTCGTTCGGTATTTTATTGTGTTTGTCAAGCGCGAGTCATGCGGAGCATTAAAGACATGAACGGGTGAATAACAGCCTGTGAAAACGACTCGCAGGGCTCTTGTCCTCCAGTGGAGAAGCGCTGGTTCACTCGGTGTTTGGCGACGTACACTAATTTTGTTTGTCGAGGCGTGTTGAATACTAGCCAAAGGAGCAGAGGGGAGTGATTAACACTACAGATCCCTCTATTTTTTCCGAGCACAAAGACGACGCTTGGGGTTGATGTACTGGAAACGCTCGGCAGGTCAGCGGGCGAGATGGAATCTCGCTCTGGCGGAGAGACAGCAGCCCCGGCTCCTCATCTCATCTCAATCCATTACATTAGTGGGTTTGTTATCAGTACAAAGCCAGTGTGTTTGCACAATCCCACATTCTTTCTCTCTCCGGCTTATTCGTTTGGGAAACAACGCTGATTTATCAAGGTCTTCATTTTCTGCACACTTCATTGACTGTTAATCTAACGGCCTTCTTCATCGGCTTAGAGTAATGAGTTCTTCATTTGGGCTCTTCCCTTCAGGACCACATTTGTTTTAGTCCGTTTGTTTTCTATTTTCGAGGAATGTTCGATTTTGATTTTTGATTCCTAATCTCGCCTCATTCTTTATAATAGTTCTCGTTTGTGATTTTAATCGGAAAGCATGTGGTAATTCGTGTATATTGTAAGAAGACCCTCGTTATGTTCTATAAGCTACAAGCATGTGAATGTTGATGGTTGAAGATGACCACCGTCAGCGTTCTCCACACTAACATTTCAGACAAAGCGACACTCGTGCTAGTGAAGATGTCCAACTGCTGCACCAGGACCATTGACATAATGGGCATCAGTGAGGGGAATTGTGGGTAACGAGCCCACTGTCAAACTCCTTTTGATGTTTATGAGAAAGGAGCTGAACCGGAGCTTCCCGAACATACGCACACATAGATAAACATTTCTCCACAGACGCGAGACGAGATCTCATCTTTGTTCGAGTCTCATCCAAACAAGTATTTAGCAGTTACGTTGCGTTTTAGATTTCATGCTATGAGCCTTAAGCCCCTCCCTCACAACCCAGCCCCTCCCCCCACCACCAGCCTTTTTATTTAAGCCATTATTTGTTTTTGCCTTTGATTCTTTTTGGTTTCTTTAATGTTTTTCTATATGGGGAATTGGATGTTGTTGTCCCCAAAAATGTGTCAAAAAGATTGTCTGCAAATCTCGGATCATTGCCTTTGCACATCTGCTAGACTGACTAGACTGTCTGCTGATTCTTTCATAACAGTAATTATGTGACTTTCTCTTCCACACTAGAAGCACATGGTGAGTAGAAGCATATTGTAATGCATTAAGTGTTGATATATTTTTCCAAATTGTTTTGTTTATCACTAAATACGTCGGGTTGGCAACTAGATGATAGTTTACGTTATGACCTGTAATTGGGAGACAGACCGTTTTTAAATAAGCACTACATTCAGAATTCATTTCTGGGAGAAGGAGGTCGTTACACACAAACACTCACTAGACGACGTCGCGCATCGATCGGCGTATGACTTTGAAGTATCGCGAGAGCGATTCCAGAACGTTTGAGTCGCTCTCGCGGAACTTTCACGTCACTCGCCGATCGACTCGCAGCGCCTGTTTGTCAAATTCTGTATTGGGTTGTTAAAGGTTAACTTCTAGACATCTCCCCACCCATCCTGCTGCGGATACATTGCTCTCATGCAAAACGGTGAATTTATTTTAATAGACTAATATTACACACACCCTTCTGTAATTCAGTCATACTAGTTGCACTGTATACTTGTAATGACTGTTTCTGTATCACACAGCTCTTATACGAGAAACCAGATGATGGGAGAAATTTGTTTAGCAGAGGCTACTTATAAAACAAAAGATAGAAATTAAATAAAAGACTAAGCAAACCATTTAAATCATAATAAAGACTCATAAGCTGTAAATTTGTAATAAATCAATGAAAAAGTTAATTGTCTTCTGTCTCTGAGTTGTAAATAATGCGTTTGTCAGGTGCTTTTGTCAAATGTGATGTAATCGTTCAATTTTATCAGCATGCGAGTTCCTTGTGTATCTAACTCGTGGCCTGTAACCTCTAGCAGATATGCATTGTATTTCACAGGCGTTTTCCTTTGAGCAAAAAGATCAACCAAATAATGAGGGAGACGAACAGACAAATATTTAACAACAACTGCAGAAGATTATGACTGGGCTAATGTCAACACCAACTATTCTCTAGTTCCACTGCCAACCAGTGTTGTTTAGTTGTTGATTTTGACACATGGCAACAATCTAAACCAAACCGCAGGAAACTGACACTTGCATTGTAAAGTACATGTTGATTTTATGCACAGCTGAGAGTGTAAGTTTGCATACGCTGCCGAATCAGCAAGATGGCTGTTTAAAAAAACTGGAGGGATCTTTGTTTTTATTTAGTGTTGCCCTGATTAAGTGGTTTCATGTACCAGATATTTACAAATAGTTCACAAGAAAACTGAATTTGCACAAATGATCCTTTTCAAAAGTTTTTATCCCCTTTAAGGGTGAAACATGAACACATGAAGCCATGATTTGTAAGAAGCCATGACTTCTGTCATTTTAGCTTATTGTTCATAAGCAGTTCTGCAGGTATTACAAGTACTGCATGTTGTTTTGGTTTTCCAGTATCTGCTCATTCGAGTTCAATGGAAACATGTTGTTTGAGGTCCTGGTTTCCATATTTAACAGGATAATTAAAGGACTCAGACGCAGCTATTAGAAAAGCTGTAAACATTCATTCGTTGGTGCTCAGAAGGACATTACTGAGGATGGACACAAACAGAATGATCAGCGTTTGCGTCTTGGGAAATATTATGCAGATAACACTCATCTGCATTCATAGACACGTTTTGAGGCGGTTCAGCGGAGCTACATTTAGAAATGTTTTTTGTGTAACTGCTTGTGTTTGATTCGTGATTTCAGAGTTTTATACTATAGTACACTAAACTGTTTTCCGATGTCATAATAGAGCTACATAAATAGACTAGAGCAACATTCTTGAGCAACATTCTTGAGCTGTAGACGACAATGTTATCATCACATTAAACTTCACTTACAGAATGAACATAGCATCATTAAATAAACAAACTGTATTTGGTGTATTCAGGAAATGAACACCCAAAACAATGGTAATTATTTACAGCCTAAATTTAAAGTTATTTTAGCGGGCAAACAAGTATGCATAAATTCACTAAAGATCTTCACTCACAAAACGTAAAACAACTTGACAATCATAAATCCTTTTTAATATCATCGGTTTCAGACCACGTTTAAGAAACAATTATAACATTCATCCCAATACAGTAAACACGTTTTATTCCAAAGGGAAGGTGATCAGCAAAATACCATTTGAACAATACATCAACATCTCCATTGTTACGAAATTAACATCCCCTAGACCTTGTGTATGAACTTTATTTGCAGTTGTCATTTTCATTCTCGTAAACTTGATAACTCTTCTTATAGCAAACATACAAAACTCCTGAGAATTCGGAATAGGTCAGGTCAGCGGTAACTGTGATAAACGCTGGATTACTTGCATGCCTCCTAACAGAGGCAGCATCATCAGGTACGACTGCGTTAACGTCTGCTAGAAACACATGTAAACATGATGGCGATACAGGTAGTGAAAATAATTCCAAAACATAAGCGCTATCGGTCAGCTGGTTAAACAACAGAAAATAGCAAACCATAGAAAATCAGTAAACTGGTGTTTCCGAGACACAAAATAAAACTAGCAGACATGAGGAAAAAACAGAATATGACATGATTGATTAGCGTAAGAAACATCTTTGGATGAAGTTTAACAACCTCTTGACGAGGTTTAGTATTGTGTTGCCAGGCCGCACGAGCGCAGGTATGGAGAGAAGAGAAATATACTGGAGAGTTTGAGCTTGAGGAGAGGCAGCAGTCAGTCATACTGCAGTTTCCCTCCAATACTAGGACCAAACTGCTGCCGTTCGGACAACATCTAAACAAAAAAAGAGAAAAATTCACTACGTTTCATGGAAATTCCGGTTGCACGTATTCCAATAAACAGAATATTAATGAATTCCAAAGACATGTGAATGATATTGTTGGAAAACTGGCTGATGTTAACTGGCAGAGAATGATCCTAAAACAGAACAGAAGAGCTCTACTCACAGTCCCAGCTGCAGCGCCTCACTCATCTGCAGCAGACATCCCTTTTACTGGATCCTTCTCTCGCATCTATCAGCCATTTAAACAAAATATTCTTTACATTTTTTACAAATATTTTTAAAACATTACACCTAAAAGATAAAAAAAATTCACAGACTGGCCCATCTGACATCTTTAATTACAGGGAATGGTGTGTTTGTGCATACAGTCCATTAATTATGTTGTGCTTATTATTATGTCTAATTATATTTAATATTTAAAAATAATAAAATAATATTTTCCTGTCAGGTGCAAATTTGTGGAAAGACAAACTGTCAGGCTGAACAATCTACGCACAACATATCGGGGCCTCATTTTTGGGAGATTTCTACGATACAGATTCGCTCATGTTTCATGAATAAGCTGACAGACTAAAAACTGTATTTTTTAAATGACTGAGGTAAATTCGCGGCTGGATGACACTGCGCGTAACTTCATAGATATTATTTTTTTAGAAACGTAACTCACATTATCGAGTTCTTTCTGCGTTTCCTCCTCCATGCGCCGAATGTCTTCCATCGTCAGATTGATCCATTTGTCTATCCAGCAGAACAGCTGCCTGTGGAAACTGGTGAACAGACGCTTCTCTTGCTATGAAAACAAAACAAACATTTCGTGAGTCACACAGAACATTTTTTATCTACATTACAAATAGTCACTGAAAAAGCAGAGCGAGTGCCCCACCCTTTTAATACATTAACAAACACTAACAGTTTGTCTTGTGCACCGCACCTCTGGGCCATAATCACGGGCAGTCTGACCACAGCATGAGTTTTTCTTATAGTTTTATACCTTCTGGATGAAACCCTCCACTTTATTCTGCAAGCCAAACCATTTGAATTTGACGGTGACGAGTTTGTATGCACACATATGAGGACAGTCTGTCTTGCGAGGAAGTTCTTTCTGCAACACACCGGAACAAACGTTTAATAATCAACTCAGAGATGCTACGCAAACGCTGAAGTCAAATCTACTCAACACGACGCACCTTCCAGTCAGGTCCTAAAGGGCCTCTTCCAGTCTTCTGGGATTTAAAAATGGCTGGATCCTCTTCTGGTTTGTAGTCCTGTTGGGGAAGTTCACGAGATGTTTGGTGGGTCCCAAAATTTGATGAAAACAAAGATCTTCTTCTGTAGCATCTCCTCATGATGTATCTAAAGTCCAAACTCAACTTACTTTGGTGTCCACCTGAGATCTGTCGGCTATGTCGATGTGCACCACATCCACCTTCTTCCACTGTTCTGGATCAAGCTTATGAACCTTCAGAAAATCAAATCAAACAGAAAGGACAGAGGTCATCAGGTTTTTGTCCATCAGAACTGATAATCGATGTCTTGATGAATCGTAGTGCTGTGCGGCACATCATAATTACTGTGATGGATTTTAAGAAATTCATTCATTCCTCCCGCTAGCGACTCACATTTTCCTGTTCGCCGAGGTCAGGCTTGTGCCACGTCTCAATCATGATTAGAAAATTGTCCTTCATGTACTCGTTCTACAAGACGAAAGAGAAGCCCATAAACAATGAACCACATACAACCATAAACCACATACAACCA
>JAZGTJ010009943.1:0-18733 GCA_036877575.1 Botia almorhae | reverse complement strand
AAACTTTAACACCCTTGTGGTTTTACACAAATAGTTTTAATTGTATACATATGTAGAATTTCTTGTTAATTCAATGCACTGATGGATGCTGACACTTGCAGTTTTGTTGTCCTTTTTTAAAGTTCTAATTTAAGAGGAACATTCTACAACTTTTCAAAAATTTGATTCCATCTCTTATTGAGGTGATATTGTGAACCCTGCACCAGAAGGCAGTCAGACAGCGGGAAAAGAGTTAAAAATTCTATAATGGCTCCAAAAAATAGATAATATACATGACATATATACATTAATAATAACAAAAAAATCCCTAATTCTTGGAGTAATTTGTTGACATAAAACTTGGTGAGCCAGTCGCAAACCCCTGAGTTTAACCAGAAACCATTAGTGTATGTAACCAGAACTGACCTGGAACAAAGAGAGAAACGTAACAAACATATAACGCTGTGTAAGTACATCAATGTGAGCAGTGTTGGAGGTAGGACCATCCAGAGGGAGGTAGGACCATCCAGAGGAAGGTCAGGGACGGAGAGGCTGGGCTCTGCACCTGGAGACCCTCACAGGTGTTCTGGATGGCTCTGCAGACAGGTGATCATGTCCTGTACCGGCTTTCCCTCGAAACAGATCTGATACACAGCTGTGAAGAGAGGGAACCTGAGGAACAACACAGATTTGACAGGGTGATCACAAATGAACTTTCCTCAATAGGCTACAAACCTCAATTCACAGTAAAGACTGACAGGAAATTATTGAGGGCAGAGAAAGGGGATGGGCCTATGACATCACATCACATAGAAATTGCCTGGCTATTGGCCAGTCAATATAGCCCCGCCCTCACGCCGATATATGTCATCAAGAGATGTTGTTTCATGGGGAAGGTTAATATTCTTGATTAAAGATTACAAGGGCAGATTCATTTGTTTGATAAATCAGTTTAATATTCTATATTAAAGACCATTTTGAATTTTAAGTATTGATTATATAGTGACTTTATAGTTCAGATGGTAACACATACTTGTCCACCAGGTTCTTCTGTTTCAGTATGTGATAGACCTCAGCAGAAGTCAACGGTCCCTGAAGCTTTTGTCCATTTAACATTTCCTGCTCCAGTTCCTCGATGCTCTGAAACAAATCATGATCAATCTGTTTTCAGCTTCAGCACAAATGAAAATCTAGAAAATCGACATTATTAGCCCATCAGTGGTGAAACCCAGTTAACAGTCGTACGGTTTGTTTACCTTCCCTGTTTTAGCGAAGGCCTCGGCCACGCGCCGGTTCCGTCCCCCGTAGCAGGTGGTGATGAGGTCGGCCACCCCGCAGCTCTCCAGGAACGTGGCGGATGAAACAGACGCGTCTTTGCTGAAGAGTTTGGAGAAGGCAATCATCTCCATCAGCCCCAGTCGAATGACCGCGGCTTTGGTGTTGTCTCCACACTGCAGACCGTCACAGAAACCTGCACCCACCGCCACAATGTTCTAGAGCAGGTGAAGATCAGAAGAGCTTCATCAGTAAGAACATCAGATCTCTGTTGAACCACCACCTTTTCAATGCTCATATAAAAGCTACTGGAGTGAAATGCACTTTCACTCTTAAAAATTAAAAAGAACCATTTTTGGTTTTTTTAAAAAACATTCAGTCAAAGGATCTTAAAAGAACCATTTCTTTCTTAGAAACTTTTCACTACAAAGAACCTTTTGTGTAACAGTAAGGTTCTACAGATGTTAAGGGTTCTTTATGGAACCACACAGACAACAATGGTTCTTCTACAGCATTGTAAAGCACCTATTCTAGCTAATGAAGAAGACATCTAACAGTGGACGAGCTCTTCTTCATGCAGGTGTCTGAATTGATATGTTTCTCCTGAACTGAGCAGTAAGACCGATGTTCACCTTGAGGGCTCCACAGAGCTCCACGGTGTCAGCATCATCCACCACTGTGATTCTGAAGTTAGGTGTCTGCAGGAGTTCTTTAAACAGAAGCCCGTTCTCCAACACCTTACTGCCTGCAAATCAGCGAAATCATGAATGACCAACAAGACGATGCAGTGTAAGATATTTGATTGTCTTTTAGCATGCTACGTGACTGCTAGGGTGATCTGGGTAGTTGTTTACTGGCCATCCTAAAATCTCAAAGACATCCTGACCTGTTTGTCTGTATCTTAAAGGTATGGTGCAATTTCAGAGAGGCTTGCAATAGCAAACTAGCTTTGAAAGCATAAGACCCAAACTTTACAGCACTCTCCAAAGCCACGCCTTCTCCAACACATACACATACATAGTCTGACAGGCAAGTAGGACATTCTATCATTGCATCCAGATTGAATACAATGATTGGACAAACAATTTATGGTCCTGCACCTTCCAAAGAAGATACATTTATCTAAATATATTTAGAGCACTTTACTGTTCATAAAACTGTTTCTGGAAAAAAACACCTAACCTGTCTTTAAGCGGTAGAGCATAACTGGACTTGTTAACCTCCCTAACCCTTAGCTCTCTCACCGATGGTGCTCTCACAGAACTTCTCTGCTGCCACTTCATTGGCAATATTTGCCCCCATTAAGACACTGACGTTGATGCCCATTTTCTCCCTGATGATGTCAGAGATGAGCTTTAGCCCGTCCGGTCCTTCATCAATGCCCTGCAGACACACAGGAGGCAAAAGCTGAGCAACCAATCAGAATCATTTTCTCTTTTAACGTAGCATCACACTGGTGTTCCCTCAGTGGCTGTAACTCTGGAGCACAGCTGCTTAAAAATCTGTTCCATTTAATGAAAACGAGCAATTATAATTATTAATAAATAACAGAGTACAAATGAGAAAGGAGAGCAAAGGAGAAATTTTAACTACAGATTTGAAGTGCTGTGCAGCCCAGCCAGTAACAGAACAGACAGACAGACAGACAGACAGACCAGACCAGAACAGACAGACAGACAGACAGAACAGACAGAACAGACAGACAGACAGACAGAACAGACAGACAGACAGAACAGACAGACTGGCATCACAAAGATAAATTGTTTGCCAGCAGCTCACAGTCACTTCACATGCACTGCATCAGAACTGTGAGCTCAACAGCGTCTGTTCTCACTTTAATTAACGTTATCCCTCGAGCCTTTTCTGAGACGCAGCCAATCATCTCGTCACACAGTTTTCTGATGAACTGGTGAGGAACCACAAACACCAGTAAGTCTGCACCATCCGCAGCGTCCCGTAACTGCGGCATGGCAACCTGCAGGAGAAATCGCATAAATCTGCCACTAACTCAAACTGAAGCTTAATTACATCACAGCTGCAGTCTGTAACTTTTGCCTCTCTACCGCCATCTCTGTTTGAATCATAAAACTGCAGGTCACTTCACTTTTCTAACCTTTGTTTAAATCAAATGAAGCCAAAGTTACATTTCCTAGGAAACCGGACCTGACAGCTCAGATTATAAATTATTATTATAAATAAACTGTTGTGAATCGCTGTGATCTGTTATGTGGTTGCACAGTAACTGCTGTTTTGTTTGTTTTTAACTAAATTTACAGACTCCAGCATTAACACAGAATTATTAAAATATTACAATAATCTTATGCAATGGGACATATAAAAAGTGTCTAACTGCTACTGCCGTACATTTGACAGCACGTTATAATATAACTGCTGGGATTACGAGTCTTTCTGATGGCCAGCACTGTGATCATACAGTATATGACGGATGTTAGTTATTATAAACCAAACAAAATACTGCATCTTTGTTTTGGGGGGTGACTCTACCTCACCTATAGACGTACCACATTCTCTGGCAGTTTGTAACCTGGGAGGTACTTGACGTTCTCGTGTTCCGTGTTGATGATCTCAGAGAGCTTTCTGCCGCTGACCATCTCCTCATACACCCACATCTTCACCGTGGTGGCAAAGCGCTGGAGTTTCTGTGCGTTGGCACCAATGATTCGTGCAATAGCAGAACCCCTTCACACAGAAGAACCGCAGTTTATTCAATGAAAACAGCGGTTTCAAGAGATTCACAACTGCAAGAAGTTGTTTTGCTCATGCAACATGCGTCTCTTCGGATCAATGCAGTTGTAATCGCTTGATTTTGTCTGAAATATCAATGAATAACAGATGGACCCGAATAACAGCTTGCTCTAACTAGTATTTCTTACTGGGTTATTATGATGTCTAAGAGATGACAGCTTTACGCCTTATGTTCTGCACTAATCTCATTACCAGTTACATACCGATCATAGCTAATTAAACATGCATACTCACCAATTTCCTGAACCAACAATGCATACTTTAAGTGGGGCAGCCATAATAACTTCTGATTTTAACAACTTGCAAAATGTTTCAGGCAAAGAATATAATTATTAAACGGTCAAGAAGCTTGTCGGAGAATAACGGGCGGGTGGGAGGAACGTGGCGGGCATTGATGGCGTCACCAACAACAGGTAGGAATTCTGGGAGTTGTAGTTTTTAACCTCATTCTTATAATTTTTGCTGAACAATGCAAATAAATCAGCCTCGTTTTAATGTATACAGCCTTTCACAAAAGCAGATTCAAATAAATATTCCCCTATGACAAATTATCCAGTCTACTGATATCTGAATTAGTGACGATTATTGTCCTCTTTTCAAATGGCACACTAAACAGAAATATAACAAATAAAGGTTTTAAACACAGTATCGGTTAACTTTAATGTATATTAAACAATATGAAGCACACAATCTGCATCAATAAGTAAATGTTGAAACAGAAAATGTTGAAACAAGCATAAATTAAGTGGCAGTTTATGTTAACTAATGTAATTAACTAGTTAACAAAGAGCCTTATTGTAAAATGTTATTGCATTTTTTTACATATATTTGTTTTCAAATAAAATTTTTTCTATTTACACATTTATTTGTATTAGTATTTATTTATTATTTAATCGTTTTTGCGATATTTAAGTTTGCTTTTTAAGAACTGCAGCTTTTGAGCAAGTTTACTGTAATAACAGATCACGTTCAACATGATCTCTTTACTTCACAAGAGTAAGTTTAATGTTTCCAACACAGATAGCGCCATCTAGTGGACACGTGTGAAATAACACTCAGAGACGACCACTACAACAGCTAAATCTCTTTTTAAACGATCTCAGATGAAAAGCAGAGATGGATAAAACTAAATCTTTTCAACAGAGTCTTTTATTCACAAAGTCATCAACTCAACAACAGCATCTCTGCTGCGCTCCATCCGTTTTCCTTTTTACAATTTATGGAATAAATTTTAACTTGAAAAACAAAATAACAGTTTTTGCATTTCAGGATAAAAGGCTCTCCTCCAAACTTCAATATCTTGTTAATAAATACCGTCCTAAGATTCAGAGCCCTCCGAGAAGAACTTAAAGATAATGTTATGCAGAGATGAGAAAAGCAAAAAAATGTTCCTTCCAATTAAAGAACATGAAGCAAAATCAATACATAAAGTTAGAAACTGGAAAGTCAGAAAATATAACAGGGAAAGTTTAAAATGACGACCCAGAGGAACCGAGGAAAGTTCACACATGCTTCCAAACACAGGAAGCTTCTTTTCAAAACTAAAACATCAAAAGAAAACACATTCTCCACCTGCTTGTTACTCAGTAGTGGATCCAGATTCATCTGAACAAACACAAAGTGCATTCAGAATAACAATGCAGCATTTAAAAACAAATCATTCAGTTCACACTTTGTCCTGGCAGACAGTCGTTTGAGGAAAAAATACATTCCTTATTGGCCTGAATCAAAATGGGGGAGAAACCATTCATACGAGTATTTCTTTGCAAACTGCAGCAGATGCCAAGACACATCAGCCTCTGGACAAAAACCATGAAAAAAGTGGATTCTTCATCAAACAACTTTTGATTTTCAAATGATTTCATAAAGTTTTACAACCAATAGAACCAACAGAAAAGAACATTGAAAATGTCATGAACAAAATGATTTATAAATCAAAACCGCGAAAGTTTATTTGAAAACATTTTAATACAGTCTTTTGAAATGTAAAATCTCAGAAATCTAGAGCAAAAGACTGCATTGTTACACAGGAAGAGGGTTTGAATAAAAACCAAAAACAGCATCACCCCATGTCAGACAGATTTATATTCCTCCGATTTCATACGTTTCATTGTTTCATCTTTTTCTTATCAAAGGTCAAACAATTTCACACCGGCTCTGACAGAACAAAAATATTTTCTTTGGTGCTCAATGTGTTACCGAGCTTGACAATTCATATTCGTTAGTCGTTTTAGCATTTAGCTGGATTATGTTTAACAGAACCACAAAAATAGTGACTGCCATTTTACAAACAGCCCCATCTCTTCATCAGCACATATCGTCACGTATCTTCACGTACAAAAGAAAAACAAGAAAAAATGAACCAAAACAACAAAATGAAGTCCAGAGTTGTCAGGTGTTGATCCCCATCCTAGCTCCATCTTCATCTTCAGACTCATCACGAAACCTGTGTGTCGTCATGGCAATCACAGGAACAAAGCCTCCAATCAAATATTCTCATGTGGGCGGTGCCAGACGACAAACGTTTGTTGTTCTTCTTGATTGGTGGATTACTTTCTAGTTGCATTTGTCTCGTTTTCCTATTTTTCTCCATTCTCAACTCTTTCATTCAACGACTAAACGGACTTCTTCATCAGTTTCTTGCCTTTTTTCAGAGCCAGTTTGTTTTTGATAAATCCTCTCTTCCTCTTGGCTGTCTGAAAACCACAAAAAGAAATGAGTTATATAGTTGTAGCCATCATCTGTTTCAAACTGTGGCTGCTATGATTTGCCTACAAATATCTCATTTAAAGTTGCAATCCAGAACTGAACTAACATCAGTTAATGAGCAAGAGCATAACAGATCAGTGTTTCAAACTTTCTTTATCTTACCCTGATTCACAACAGTAAGTTTATAATAATGATTTATAATTTGAGCTGTTGTGTCTGATTTCCCGGGAAATGTCAGCTTGTCTTCAGTTGACTTTAACATACCTTGAAGTTTGTGTTTTAAACACAGATGATGGTAGAGAGGCAAAAGTTACAGATTGCAGCTTTAAATGACGGTTCTATAATAAAGATGTACAGAGTTTTAAAATGGACTCTAGGGGCGAGAACCTTTTTTGAGGTGTACTTCTGCTTGGCTGAGATGTTGCGGAGCTTGTGATCCAGGGTCTGTCTGTTCTCCTGCTTCTTCACCCTGTAGATGCGCACCAGCCAGTGCTCGGAGGTGAACGCCTCCTCCAGGTGCTTCAGACGGATGTCCTTGTTGCCGATCTCAGCGTTCCGTGTCCGGTCAAATCCGGGAGGTGTGCGGAAATCCAGCTGCGGAACAGACGTTTGATAATAAGCCTTATCAAAGCCCCAACGGTGACAGATCTGGACTGGTAACCAACAGGTCGTGGGTTCAAATCCTATAACTATATGATTAATCGATTAAAGGTATTTAATCCATATAATAATGAAAATAAAACACGAGATGAGACACTCACTTGCATTTCTCCAAAGCGATAGTAAGACATTTTATACATCAGGCAGTTGAGCAGGGTGGGCGATCCGGCCTTATCCACCCTAAACTCACCCTGTGGTGTAAAATAATCACTCTCCTACAAAACACAAACACACAAATAACTGACTTAACCAGTTTAACTGACTTAACCAGTTTAACTGACTTAACCAGTTTAACTGACTTAACCAGTTATCCACAATAACTGTCCATAATATGAAAGTACTGTAATATTCCAGGAAAACAGAGGTGAAGGGAGTTTGATATTTGTCAGCTGTAGTAGGGCTGTACTTATTCAAACTGTATGTTCTGTGGGCTATAAATGACTAGCTAACCAGCTGATCATGAGGAAACCCCGTTGAAAAACGGAAGAGTTTCACACGGAACGGAGACGATTCACACACACACTGACCCGAATATCTTTGGGGTGTTCTCCCTCTGCAATGCGCACCATCCACAGGAACTTGTTAATATCGTCGCCCGAGTATCCGATCACTCCCCCGAAGATGATCAGCACATAATCCACATCCAGAGACTTCATAATCTCATAGGCAGCGCTTTCATTTGAGGACATGGCTTTACCAACCTGCAGAGGAACAGAAATATCGATCGGAAGCCGTCAGCGTTCCTGACATAACACCAATGAGACTTCTAATATACAACAAATCAACATTTTCACTCGCCACTTCTTTACAGAAGTTGTTTATCCTTGTATTACTGCCGATCAGACTCTACAGCGAGTACCGTGACGTCTGATGTTCCTCACCAGAGCTATGTGGCTGTTATTCCACGTGTTGTTGTCCACCAGCGTGGTGCGGTTGGCCATGCCTGCGATCTGATAGCCGTAGTCCCACCAGGACATGACCCTGGCGTGCTCATCCGTGTTCTGCCGGAGCCAGTAATACGCTGCCCGGAAATCGTCCAGGATGTTTCTCGATCTGCAAATGATCACAAATGAATAAGAAAATAATGTGCTGGTATTCGAGCAGCACGCAGAAGCAGCAGGTTCTTACCCATCGTGGTTGTATGAGGCCAGTACCACGCTGGGACTGGAGTAGGCGTTGCTGGTGACCCAGGTGCAGTGAACAGCAAACATCATCAGCAACATCAGCATCAACATGGTGACGATGCTCTTGATGTTGGGCCCCAGCCCCTCCTCCGGCCGGTCCTGCTCTGACACATGCTTGCGGACTTTGCCTGCCTGTGATCGCACATGGACACGGCAATCAGACCAAACACAGATGAGACCCAAAAAAGCTACCCACAATTCCCCAACCTGTCTTCTGTCACAATAACAAGAGAATCACCCAAAAAAAAATCACCCTGAACTGGTGATGCTTTGAAATATATTCTTTACTGGTGCCGGAAATTTACCTGAAATAAAAGTTACCTTTATTTTAGGGCTGAGAATTTACCTGAAATAACTAGAAGATCATCTAGGCCTTATTAATCTAAAGTATTATAGAATTACATATACAAACAACTTTAAGTATGATACTCTGTTGAGATGTTCAGAAAACAGCAAATGTAATTACACTCAATCATAATTACAATCATAACGCTGGGTCGAATCAAACCTATGAAGTGCATGCTGCTGTTTCACAGGATCTGCTTTCGGATTTGTGTTTTTTCCCAGCCAATAATTTCAGCCTCTTTTCTTTTAGCTGAAAGATGCTTTTCAGTGGCAGAAATCTGTCTCACACTGTCTTAACAAACAACAACATCTCAACTATTGTGAAGCTGCTGCTAGACTTAAAATCTTAAAATAGACTTAAGACCAACAAAACCGTGTTTGTTGGTGCAGTTTGAAAATGGGTCCAGCTTACTGAATGAAACAAAAAACACTGAAACCTGTTAGTTGGGAATTAAATTTTGACCTTTCCCTGACCTTATCATAGAGGTTGCCCTGGTTCCTCTTATCGTCCTCGTCGCTGCTGTCTTCGGCCGGCGGGTTCTCGCGCTTCATGTCGTCTCCCAGGTAGTGTTGGAACACGCTGGAGAAGGCGATGGCTGACAGCATGCACACGACCGGGGTGAGAGTCAGCATCAACCGCACCATCACGCCAGCGAAATACACCGCGCTGATGGCGTACAGAGCCACTAGAGGGCAACAGAGAATATCCATTGAGATTCTGAGGAGCCTTTAAAATTCTGTGACCCAAAAACATGAAGGTGACGTCAAAAAAAAAGTTAAACCTGCCGCACTGTGTCACCCATTCGCTTATTATGCTGTGAGACTTAAGAAACAGCATGACAGCCATTATTGAAAATAAAACAGTCCTGCTGGGAATGAGATTAATTAAATGCAGTTGTGTCGTACGGCTCACAGTAGTCGTCAGAGCCGTGTGTTCTTGGCACAAACAGAATACAATCGCGACAATTTTAAATTGTAAATCAGGCCCTGCTGACAGACACGAGTTCAGGAATGTTTACACCCACTGCTGGAGTCTAAAAATAAAGCTCTTATTCAGAAAAACAAGGCAAATGTACCGACAGTGATTCAACTGATATTTTAAAAGGATAGCTGGCAAAATTTGCTTTACAGTGTAAAAAAATGACAAGGAAGGTGTAGAAGTCAACCCTATAAAACAGATTTATTAGTTTAATTTTTAACTAAAACTACATGACAAAATGATAGAAGTATAAACACAATACTAACTAACCAAGTTTGTAAAGACAGAATGCCAAAACATATTTGGACGCTGTTTGTGATGTACTGTATTTGCATTAGATGCGATAACATATTTGCATCAGATGCAAAACAATAACTGACGTGACATCAGCCAGCAGATGAGGATCAGAACTCATTTAACTTTTCCATTCATTCCTATTACTTCCAACCAGCTGGAATCAAGGTGATTTTACTGGATCGGTAAGTTCACAGATGGCCTGCAGCACAGTAACCACAAGACCAGTGTTGCATAACTGGCTGAGCAGATACCTCACTCCTCACTACCTCACTACCTCACTCATTTTAAATGATACACCTTTTGCTCTGAACTGTCAAAAACATTAAAGTTTTAAAATGTTACAGTCAGTAACCGTGTGGCCATTAGACGGAAAACTGGATCTCACCGAAAACTCTCTCATCGTTGATGTTCTTGATGCAGAACCAGAGTCCGGCCGGGAAGGTGCAGACCAGGATGTGCAGGTCAAAGAAGAAGGAGACCCAGGTGGTAGGCTGGTGCTCGGAGACAGAAGCGATGATGGGAATGTGGATCTTCGCATATCTGAGAGGAAACAAGGAGACAGGGAGAGATGTGTTAATGTAATGTGCAGCTAATTTTCTAAAATCATCAAAAACAAAGACATTTTACTACTGTAAACAAGCTGCGCTTCTGCGTAAAACAGTTTTGAGAACAAACTGACTTTGTTTTATCAATCTCAAATGTACTGCATGAAAGTTTTAATTCTAGAAAACAATGCGAGTTCACAGAATGTAGACGACCTCCCAATAGCATTCACAGATCCTCAGCAAAACAACTTTGTGACGAGTAAAGCTCATTTAACAGCCACAAAGAGCATCTCGCGCTCCAATCAAAAATGTTTTGTGCCCCAAAGTTCAGTCGAATCAAAAAGTCAAGTCAAAGATTATTTCTGAAGCACACTGAAAACAAAAGCTGCCCCACAGTGCTGATAAAACACCAGAAACAGTCAAGAAAATGAAATGCAAATAACGTTGCCTTATAAAAAATAAATCAACCCTCTGAGTGAAACTAATGTCACAGCTGGGGACAAGCTGCTCCTCTTCCTCGTTGTTTTGCTGCATTACTGCACTCAGTTCTGGTGACTCTCAGTGTGATTGTTATCTCATGGTTTGACCTTCAGTGTGTGAGGAGTGGACTGGAGAGCAGACGGCAGACTGAGCACATGGAGAGCTCACTGGGATTCTGGCTCTTCCCTCAGAGTCTGCTGCAAGGAGTCACTTACACATTTATCCACTTATGATGGGCAGCGTTTTACCCAAGACAGAGAACACATTCATGCTGGCAAAGAGACAAATATAGTCTTATGTGTGTGTGTGGCCACTAGCTGCCTCAACTAAGGGCATTTTAAAGTACTGATGTTTTGCCTCACAACACTAAATCAATATTCACAGACAAAATCAATATTCTTAGCTAAATCTCACGCAACTGCACGCTAAACAATAACTACACACTATACCTAAACAACAGCATTATTATTATATAGTATCATGACCAACATATCAGTATAATATACACTGGCAGGTCCCTGCAGCTCCTCGTCCCCAATTCAGACTTTAAGTCAATTTAAGAACCTGCTAACACACATACATCACTCCACATATTTACTCACTAAATCCACTCTTTCATTAAGCTGGTAACAGGGTGTGCTAATCAGCTGTTAGCCACCCGATCACATGACCGAGCACCAGGACAGAAGCGTACAGAATGCAGGCCGTGCAGCAAACTTACCCCGTATCCCACAGCGAGTAAAAACGCCCACTCCAGGGAGCAATGTACCCTAAAAACACATTAACACAGGAGAATGATTAAACACAAACATACACGCACAAACAAACCAGTCATGACTGACTCAAAAGCACTTCCGGGCGGCTTCTGAGGAGCTTGGACTGAATCCTGTTAGTGTTAATACCATGCGTCCAGCTGACAACAGCTTTAATTAATCTGCAGCGAGCGCTCGGCTGCGCTCGGTTTGAACAGAGATCTCTGAAGGCAGGACCCGGCTGCAGAAATTAATTTATTAACACTGAGGTAACACAGGGCTTTGTTTATGAGCTGCAGTAAACACTCACCTGTGTAAGTCAGGTAAATAACTGTGAGGAAAACAACCCCGGCAGCAAGAGAAACTCCCAGAAAGAACAACGTCTGGAACTCCTGCCTGGTCAGTCTGTCCTTCAGATACTGCAGGAAGGCGTAGGCCTGGAGCAGAGCAAACACACCTAAACACACACACACACACAGACAGACACACACACACACAGACACACACAGACAGACACACACACACACAGACAGACACACACACCATTAACCCCGGCACTCAATTCTCTGACACTTTATCTCACACACACATGAACTCCTGCTGGAGAAAGGCCCTTCAGGCTGATCTGATGTCAGTTTATTGATCGTTCCCATGACTTGAGTTTAAGGACTGAAGTTGAGAGGGCTGATCTCAGCGTGAAGCAGAGACGGTTCAGTTGAGTGAAGGGAAACCAGTCTAACCTGCAGCAGCCATGTGCTCGCTCGTCCGGATGGGCTGGAAGCCTACAAAAGGGATCTGCATGGACAGCACCAAACCCACGATATAAAAGGTGCTGTAGGCTGTGAGAGAGAGAGAGAGAGAGAGAATAGCAATTATAGTGAGGTATAAAGTAATTAACAGGAAGATTCAAACACAGTGTTTGTGTGTTATTTCTCTGTTCTGGTTTTGTGCACTTCATCTTTTAAAAATGTTGTACTGCAGTACAGCCAAGGTCCAAAATCCACCCATGGGTAACAAAAAATATGAATAACAACTGACTGATATTTTAGAAACAGCAAACTAAAAAGCAAGAAAAAACAAATTCACAAGTTGTGACATTTCTGCCATATTTTATTATGCAAATATGCAAAAGAAAGCCAAGGAATTTTCAACATTATATATAAATACAATATTAGTTTAGTCAATAATGCATGACCAGTTTCATGACCAGTTAAAAACACAACTTACATCACATTAACAGTGTGTCAACAATTACTTTAATAAAAGCTATTTTATTAATAAGGTGCTAACAATTCAAATATGCACTTATTTTATTTATCTCTAAATTGCTTTGAATGACAGTCTCAAGAGTCCACCTCAATTTATACCCAATGACAGCAGCAGCAGCACACAGATGTGCAGGAAACAGAGAGACAGCTGGAGGAAGGATGACGGTCTAATAACCACTTCTAATCTTAAACAATCAAAAAGGACAAATTAAAAACTTGAGTTAATTCTAATTCTACTTTGAGACGACTATCAGCTGACAACAGCTCATTCATGACTGCAGATAACACAAATCTAATACGCTGCAGCATTGTCACCTTGGTTTAATTACACAAATGAGATGAGATAACAGAAGAGAATACACTCAGAAATCTGGTGCCATCTCAAATGACTTGCTGCATGTGCACTTGTTTTGCATCTAATGCTTTTCACTTCTGTGTCTGAAGTCTCAGTTATCATCGTAAGAGTCGATGTGCCCAGCGGTCCGCGCGGTATTACATCAAAGTGTAGACTCAGAAAAAGAACGCAGAGACGAGCTCAGAGTCTCTTGAGAACAAAATAAATATGTTCCGGCTTTTGAGAAATCAATCCTTCAATCTATAGAAAGATGTCTGCTTAACCAAAGCTCTTACACTGGCTAGTTTTACTCTCGCGGGACAACAACAGTTTCACAAGATGACATTTAACTATTAGCATCAAGTCTGGTGCACATTGTAGCTTTTTCTGATCGAGAATCACTCACTCAGATCATTTTCCCCTCATGTCATTTTCCTGTCTAAAGTCTGGTTTTACATTTAGTGGTAAATCTAAAAATCTTAAAGTAATCATGTAATGACAATAAAAGGCTGACATGTCACAAACAGAAAGCTCAGTCAGATAACAACACAGCTGTCTTCTCAACGGTTATAAAGACGAAGTCACAGAAAATGAGGACAGACTTTGTAGTAAATTGCAGAGTGTCCCAAAAGTAATAAGTATAGACTATTTCACGGACATAAATCTTCAAAAAGGTAGAATGCAGTTTTGCCCGAGGATCTCAATAACTTAATATTTACAGTCTTAAACTCCTGAATCTCTTTCAAAGCAGCTCACTGACACTTAAGGGAAGCACAAATATCTGGATTTGATGTTCACTGCAGTGTGGTAACTTTAACAAAAATTATTTTCCCTCATAATAACTTCTTCACTGTCTCGCCAGCCAGCCAGCGAGCTCCTGCCAAATTTAGTGTGCGATATATATCAGGCAGATTTGTGGACGTGCCGTCTGAGCCAAGACTAGGTCAAAAACTGCTTCCAATATTTTGTCCATTAAAATAGATGCTACAGTTTATCATCTGTCCTTTTTACATTAGAAAACTGACACATACTTTGCAATAAAAACAAAATGGAGGGAACCGCAACAGCCCGTCACCCGTGCCACACTTGAGTGACAGCTCTGTGAAGTGGAGGCCTGCCTGAGAGACAGGTGTGTGGACAGCCTGCCTGAGAGACAGGTCCCAAACACACCATCATTTGAGTGTGTGTGAGTGTGTGTGTGTGTGTGTGTGTGTGTGTGTGTGTGTGTGTGAGAGTGTGTGTGAGAGTGTGTGTGTGAGAGTGTGTGTGTGTGAGAGTGTGTGTGAGAGTGTGTGTGTGTGTGAGTGTGTGTGTGTGTGTGAGTAAGAGACGGGGATAGTGCAGTTGAGGAAGCCACGGATGGAAAACCAAGACCAGCCGCTTGTGACAGAGCAAATGGTCAACCGGATGAGCTGTCAGCTTTTTGACAAGCATCAATTAAGGTGAAACACAACCATCTTCAGGCTTAAACAGATGGTCTCACAAGACAACACAACCTGCCTCTCCAGACACAACACCTCCTCTTCCACAGACAGCTGACAGGCTGTTTCCCAAACAAGCTCTCAAACGAGATCAAAAGGGCTGACTGAACCAGCGCCCTAAGACGCTCTTTATTTTGTTCTGAGAAAACAAGCTATTTAACTTTTTTGATGAAGTTCACGTTTCAGCTTGATCCCACCTCACTTTCCAAACAGAACAGGAAGAGACAATTTCACAGACAAAATGTCACAATTCTTGAAGAAGTTCTAGCTCACCGGCTACTAAGTGCTTCAAACTAAACTTGAGGATCTTTTAAAGATTTGATGTTGTGATTCCTTCAAATGTCTGAGAATCCAGTGAACAGCTCAGCAGCCGGTATATCTGATTTTGTTATCCATCAGACCGGTAAAAACTCCTTATTCCTGGAAGCTATGTAGCAGCAGGTTTGTTTTTTGTGTGACATACATCAGACAGCTTCTAAAGAATGGTGTGCATGGCATTTAACTTTGTTAGACCAACAAACCAAGAAGGAGGGTCCAAGGTAAAGCAGAAACAGGCCCCAGTTTCTGGCAGCACCAATTAAATCTATTAAGAGAGGTGTCATCAACACTCTATGCAGAATCATGCCATCTCAACCGTATGGCAGAACCTGCCAGTGCAAGAACTTTCCAGAATGCAGACGCCCAGAGCTAATACCCAGCATCCATCAGTGTACACATGCCAAGCGGGAGGGGAGGAGCTAATAAAGATTTAAACAGAATTAGCACTACAGTACAAGAACCGCTCTTTCATCAGAGCGCCTCACCAAAACACTGTACCTTCCATTATTCATTTACCTAAAAACGGCAAAGACCAAACACGCATATTGGCTTCACAAAAGTCCGTCTTGAAGGGAAACAATTACTTTTTTTTTTCTTATAGAATGCTTTGCAAAAGTGGAAAGGTTGTTATTCATGCTGGCAGAAATTCTAACACAGCTATTAACGTAATGTAATTTTAAATATGTGGATTGAAGAGCTTTCTCACGACATGAAGGTTTCGTACCCTCAGATCTGTGTGATCACTTATGAGGCGCGAGTGAAGCGGGCTGAATAAAATGTGTCATTAAACATCGATGTCTCTCAATGCTTCTGAGAGAGGGAGAGAGACAGAGGGAGAGAGAGACAGAGGGAGAGGGAGAGAGAGACAGAGGGAGAGGGAGAGAGAGACATAGGGAGAGGGAGAGAGAGAGAGAGAGAGAGGGGCAGGCGCAGTCGAGCGCTTTGCGGTCACGAATGCGAAGCGCATCCGAATGCGTGTTTGAACAACAAAGCAAGTGGGAAAATCATTTTCCCTTTATCATCATACTGGAGGATGGTGAGATGTACTGTGTGTATTTCTCATGAGAAGCAGACACTCTCGTGAGCGTGACTCACCGATGTACAGCCGCCTGCTGTAACGCTGCATTAACAGAAGCACAAACACGTGAAGGGGAATCAGGTTGATGATGAAGACGTAGCCGCCCCATGCAGACACCTGCAACACACACACGGAGTGTCACACACTAAGGGAGAGACATCAACAATATTCTCATAACAATAATCTATATTTTGGCAATATATAATGACTGTGACGTAACATTATATAGTTTAAAATAACAAATTATTGTATCGTGCGCCAGTGACAACATCTCCAGCTTCCCCCGTTTGTTATGCACAAAGAATAAATCCATTAGCACTTTTCAAGGTTATTCAAGACTTCCAGTGTTAAAGAGATTCTCTTTGAACCCGTGTCTGCTGTGGCGTGTCTCTAGGCTGCATCAATCTGTACTGGACCCCAGAGTCTTATTGCATTGGTGGCATTACTGTTTGTAAACACTCTTTGAGAAGCAGAGACTGGCTGGGCAGGGCTACAATCCTCCATTATTAATGAGCATTGCCTTCCTCTCAAGTTTCAAAAAAGACAATATTCATATATTTTACATGAATTTACGCTTTACAGAAAGAAAGAAAGAAAAAGAGAGAGAGAGGGCAGGGGGAGAGAGATATGCATGTCATTTTTTTTTTTTTACAGTTTTCATTGGTTTGTCCCCAAATCTGCTCAGAGCATCTTCAGATCCTGCTGTCTTGTTTTGAACAGAACTGCATATAATTTATTCAGTACACCACTGAATTTTGTTTGATTAATACCATTAAATTATGTAGCAAAGACACCTTGCTTGTACATATTTACACAAACTTTGTCACACTGCTCTGGGAATACCACACACTTTTGGCTACCTACTGCTCGAAAGTTATGAAGGAACTACTTACAGCTTTTGAACAAACACTCATAAGTTTATCACTGATGTGTCATCATTTATTGTCATTAGGGTGTTCGTCCCCATAGTTTTTGACTGCAGCTCTGTTTTTCAATATGGTATTCATTTAATTTCATCCATTTAAACATAATTCCCGCACACCACCTCTCGCTGCTAATCAATGCACCACTTGGCAGCGATTAATAATTCAATAAAAACTCACCATGTAAAAGTAGGAGAGACAGCAGCCTATGGTCCAGAAGACAGAGCCTGTTTTCACTGACTTCACCTGTATGGAGAACACACTTTACTGCTAATCCCAAACACAGAGTCTGATACAATCACATCAGACCAAACAGAAACACTCGGACATGGGAGAGTAAATGAGGAGATTCAGATTGAGTTGAGATTGGCAGCAGGAGGTTTACCGTCTCAGAGAGACTAGATGGACACAATCAGAGAGTGAAACAGCGACTCAAACATTTCCTGTTATCTTGTTGTCTGTGATTGGTCGACAGACGTGACTGAGGTCTGTCATTAAAGAAATGCTAAAACAAAATCCTTCAGTCTGGACTTCAACAAACAAATCTTGTTGCTAGAGATGCAGTAACAACAGAAGTTTGTTGAGTGGATGTTGGACTGGAATACGTTAAAAAAAACAACACAAAACTTTAACAGGTCAAAGCGTGAACAGATCGCTTTTCCAACACTGTCTATATAAATCTCTATATAATATATATAAATGTCTATATAAATCTCCTCTAAAAGATTCAAACATGCTGTACAGTGTGTTAAAACGCTTTCCTCTGCAAGTGCATTACAACACAGTCTTCAAAAACTGAAGGACAAATTAAAATGATCGTCTATGCTAATCAACAGCATGTGTGATTCAGTCATAACATCTTGAGATTATGTCATTAATGGGCTCCTTAAGGCCAATTAATATGTCTCTGAGGATAACATGGAACCTCTTTACACATTCAAGAAAAGGGAATTAAAGATAACTGTGCAGGTTTCAGTTCAACTCACCCAGAGGTAATAGGTGAACTGCAAGGCGAAGATGGCGATACCCTCATTATCAAACGAGCCGGCCACAGAGCGAGAGATGTAGCCCGGCACGATGGCAATGAAGCATGCAGCCAGCAGCCCGGCACCATGATTCCACAGCTCTCGTGTCAGCAGGAAGGTGGAGACAGCTGTCAGGCCACTGAAGATGGGCGCCAAAAACACGCAAACATCACGGATGTGTACCGTCACGTGCAGCAGATTCAGTATGTAGTGAATCAGGCCTGCCGTCACCATCAGACCCGGATACACCTGCAATGGAGCAAACAGGTTAACTAGTTAACTCTTACCTGGAGCGATTAAATGGAGCAAACAGGTTAACTAGTTAACTCTTACCT
>JAZGTJ010009942.1:7892-18734 GCA_036877575.1 Botia almorhae | reverse complement strand
CGAAGCCATTGGACAGCAGGTGGTTTTCGTACTGCACCAGGCCGATGTTGTCCAGCCACTGTCCCACAGATTGGACGGGGCAGCGGGGACCTATGAGAGGGTGTAGAGGGAGGCGTTTAAGAAGTGAGTAGCCGTCCACCCGGTAACAGCGGCAGTCCGGCTGCGAGAGCTGGCACTGCCACATCATGTTCCTCGCAAAGTGACTGTCAAACGAACCCGCCATGCCTGACTAGAGCCAACGGATGCAACCAAAGGAACGAGGAAGAGGTAGTATAGTGACTGCAGGAGGTGAAAGCAAGAAACTGATGCTTGGAAAACAGTTGAGAAAGGGAGAACGACGGGAAAAAAAGGAGAGAGCGCCTCCTCGTGAGAGCGAGTGTTAGGGTCCGTGCTCGTGGAGAAGTGCGCTGGCTGTGGAGGTCGACATTCTAAAAAGCTCCAAATTACATCCACAAACGAGGAGAGAGAGATGCGCGATCGCTAACCGCCGCTGCGCTGCTCAACCTGTTTCTCAACGTGTGTGAGCACAGGCATGTGAGAGAGAGAGTGAGCATGTGTGTGTGTGTGTGAGAAAGAGAGAGAGAGAGAGGGAGAGAGAGAGAGAGGAATAACAGTGTGCAGCTTGTTTGGTAGAATTCTCTTTCTCTAGCACTCCCACACTCATTTGTATGCCTCTGCGTCCTGTGCTTGCTCTCTCTCTCTCTCTCTCTCTCTCCCTCCCTGCTTTCCACTAGCTGTACCTCACACTGCTGATAATAGCCATCAGATCAACCCCAGCCTCTTTGTCTAAGTGCTGAAGCTGCTGCTGTTGCTCCTACACACACACACACACACAGGAACACTCGGTATGTGGGCGTCTGTAAGCAGTGGTGGAATGGCAACAGTAATGGGCCGACTGTGGACAGCAATGTTAAGGGACCACTGTGGAGGAGAGGGTAAGAAAAGGTGAGGAGACAAGAGAGGAGCCTAAAGGAGAGGAGGCAAAAAAGGAAAGATGAAAGGAGAGGTGAGAAAACACAAAAGAAGAGGGGACGAGGGGAGAGGACAATTGCTCTGGAGAGTTTTGCTATAAATCCTAAAAGACAGTCTCTGGTAACTGATCTCCAGTCAGTGAGTTGTTCCTCTTCATTACGATTTCTGTGAGCAACAAAACTGTCCCTATATCAGTGTTTACAGTTCTGAATCATTCACTCCCTGTCCCTCTGCTCTCATTGTGAATATGGGAAACACAAAAGACAAAGACAGGACATGGAACAGTATCTCAAAAGCTTCCTGACTTTTATGAGCAGGTCTTAACTGAAGCAAACCGTCCTGCCTCACAGAACCGCATGCTTCACAGGCGCTAGCTGACATTTGCATCAAGCTACGGGCCTTTTATAGTTATGGGTGTCTGTCTGTTATGTGTAGTGTGGAAACTGACAATATTCAAACCTACCCACACTTGAGTCAACGTCCACGACCTCCTCCAACTCCGTGCCAATCCCAGCACCGATGGAGCTCATGATCTTGTCAATCTGTGGAGAGAATGACAGGGAGAAAGATTATCTGCGTGGAGAACTTAGCAAGGTGCCTCTGTACCTACTGTCTACAAAGACTGGAGTGGTTGTGATAGATTTGGAACACTCTACCAATGCCTCAAAAAAAGTTCCTCAAAAAAACATGTCAAATTTCACTTTAAAACTGATTTTAAAACGGGGGTTGTGAGAGAACCCTGTTCTCTAATAAACGTAAATACACAAAACACAAATTTGGGCTGTTTTTTCAGTCTTATTTTCATTTAAAAACATAAATGAATACGCTGAATGAATATTAAGTAAAATAAACATTATTTTCGGTTTTTCACAGTGCATTCTGGGATTGCCAACACTGCCTTGGAATGTTGTTAAAACAAGGTCCCTTATGAGGCATAACTAAGTTGTCTACTCTTTAGAAGAGCCTTCAGGAGCGATTGCATGTGTTTGCATAACACCAGGCTCTCATCCCTATTTTTAAATACTGCATTACCCAACAGACCTCTCATACCTTTCCCCCACAATCCTAGTTCCTGTTTCTCTTAAATGTCAGTAATTACACTCCAAAAACGACTTAACTGTCGGCTAAAAGCTGGAAGAGACATGGAAATTTTGAGGAAGGTAATTTATCAAGATCAGTTCTGTATGTTAGTATGAAGAGAGAGAGAGAGAGAGAGAGAGAGAGAGAGAGAGAGAGAGAGAAGCAGGTTTCTTGATGAACAACTCCTCATTAAGATGACAGTGATGTTAGGAACCAGGAAAGTGGCGGTTCACATCCGTAGAGCCGAACACCTGCCTTCAAAGAGCCCTCAGTGTCTCCCAGCAGACTGGGCTGTACTATGCAGAGTGCTCCGCTCGGAAGCCTCAGTGGAGCGGATACACAGCTCTCCACTCTCTGCTTTGATCAGTTATTTCTAATATATGTCCTCCTCTGAAGGCCTGACAGCCGGGTGAGGCCGGGGAGGAAAATGCTGTGATGCATTAAATTTATGGACTGTGGAATCTCTTTTAGTCGTCGTATAAAAGTGAAAAGATCTCTTAAACGTCGGCTTTATGTGAAAAGAAGCGCTGACCTGAAAGATATTTGACTCTTGAGGATATCTGAGGCTGTAAACTGAGGCAAGTTCAGCCGAGGAACACAATCGATTTTTATTAGCTCTGAAACATTACATTTCTTTGCATTGTTTTGACGACAACTTTCCTAATTTTCACCAAAAAGTGATGTGTACAAACTGAAAGTTAAAAGTCTGTATGCGTATAGTGATGAGAATTGTGGGGGCGGGGCATAATCTTAATTGTCATTAAAATAATGTAAAAAAAACAATAATACAGGCTTCATTTTTTCTTCATGTAAAATATAATAATTAAATTGTCCTTATTGTCAATGGTGTTGCCTCCATTAATTGACCGATTGCTACACTAGTGGATAAAAGCTGCTCCAGTGAAAAACAGACCACTATCAATGCACATCACAGGAACAAAAACGTGTCCCTGACCGATCACAGCGCATATTTAATATTTAAAGAAACCTCTTAAAAATCATTTAGCTACCATGACAACCTCAATGAATAAAGGTCAAATTCTCTAGCGAAAGAATCACGCGTCGCAAACGCACCACGCACCGTAAGACAACTATTAAAGCTAGTCAGCTTGGTTACTCCACCGTCAAGCTAAGCGAACTAATTAAGTGGAAATGATTTCGCAATTAGCTGGTAATTAAAATGTTATTACCTCCTCCCACTCCGCTGTAAAGGAGGGGGTTCGTTCCAGTCTGTTGGGGCTGTTTTTAACGGGGCTGTTTTGCCCTTTAGAGTTCCACTGCTCCTCCTCAATAGGGGACACGGCTACCAGGTTAGAGTCTGATTTGGACAAATTCCTGGATAGCTGAAGGTCCAAAACGTTTTTGGGGATGGAACGCATCCTCCCTAGAGTGCAGGCTCTTTCCTCGTAACTTGTTGTAGTGTTGCTTGTTGGGCTTGAGCTGCCCGTGCTGTTAGTCCGGGCCTCCCCGTTCCTCAGAGGCACCCGGGACGGGTCACCCTTTTCGCCGGGTGTCACTGGGTTCTGGTTGACCCGGGTGTGAAAAACCGTCCTGTAGACTATCTGTGGTTTGGGTTCCCTCTGGGTTTTAAGTGCAGATGCTTCGCTGCCTGTCCGAGGGAAGGGGGGAGGGCACTCAGGCGCTTGGAGAAGATTCCCTTGCAGATTTGGGGGCTCGGGAACACTGAAGTTCCTGACCTTGCCGTAAAGCTGGTAGGGATTGTTTGGAGATTCGCAGGCGGGAGAGGAGCCGTGGAGAAGTCCGGCAAACTGCTCCGGAATGTGGCTGTTTCTTCGTTCGTCTTTTTCTACGCGATCCTTCTGGTGTGCCGCCTCATCTACAAGACACAAATAAAAAGTCTCAGGGGCTCCGTCTCTTTTACTTTCTTTTCACATATAAGACACACATAAACACAGGGACAACAGATATTCCCAATCCATTAGATAAACATACAGAATATAACGAACCCCGCGAGGGCCTGGAGAGCGTCCCAGTCCAAATGAACTAAAAACACCGTCAGAGAAACAAACGCATTCTGAAGAACAAGCATTGCAGTACATACTAAAGCAGAACAACGTATGTGTATTTGTATATATGTCAAGCCACTGTCTGGCTGTATTGAGACGTGCCCTAAATGATAACCCGAGGCTGTGGGGCAAATAAATCTGTTCAGTGGGGTGAAAGAGACACCTTGTTGTACTCCCTTTACCCCCCCATGGCCCATGGTGAACTGTTCATGGAAAAAAGTGCCCATGTAAACTGCTCATGTAAAGAAGTCCAGGGCCCCTATACTAAAGAGCTCTTAAAAGCAGCCGTGTCCACAGGCGACTTACGATCTGTAGTGTGATGGAGGACAACTGTGAGTTCAGAGAGGTCAGTGGGTTGATTTAATGAATTACGAGAGACCTCTCTATTCCAGTTAGAACAGGGTCTGCATTTGTCTCCAAAAGTATTCGAATTAGAGCGAAGACTGCGAGCCAGGCCTTCAACATCAGTGTCTTACCTCACAAAAGTGCTTCTGGAAGATTGGTCCAAAATTCCCATAAACACACTCCTAAATTTTGTGAAAAGCCTTCCCAGAAGATTTGAAGCTGTTATAGCTGCAAAGGGTCCACGTCATATTAAACCCTATGGATTAACAATGGGATGTCACTTAAGTTCATATGTGTCTAAAGGCAGATGAGCGATGTTCGATCATCTATATATATATTGGACTGGATCTCTCGTATTCATTAAGACCTAAATGAACCCAATGACTTCTCTGAACTCACAGTTGTAGACATCATCAATATAAAAACATTTGTACTAAACACACATGTAAGATGTGGTTTGATGGTGATGGACGTCAGACCATATGAAATGTTATTTAATACATCCCAAAAGATCAATTTCCCTATAAAACAAAACGGCCATGAGGTATCAAGACTTTTAAGAGAAGTTAGCATTTAAATGATTTTTTTTCTTTTTAAAAAGAAGAGATGGTTTTTCCAAGTGGTGACCGTTAAGGTTACATAAAATCTTTATTCAAGGAAAAGTATAGAAAAGAATATTTGAACCATAAGTTTCATGTGAAGGGTGGAATATACAAAAGTACTAAAATACCGGATGATGAACGATTATAATCGATTGAGGATGATTGGATCTACAGTATGTTGGGAGATATGAACAGCTGTGGTGAGGTCAGTGACAAAAGTTCTGCAAGCCAATCACAGCGAAGAGAAGCGCCACATTTAAGATGAAACTTTACTAAAACTGACTGCTTGAATGTCTGCCCTGCTGCAACAGGAGGTTCATTTGAGGAAAACTGCGTTTATTTAAAGAGACGTTATCGTTAGCAATAGTAACAGTAGAAATTTGTTTAGTGTAATGCATGGTAATGCATCCTCAATAAATGAATTTCATTATTACTTAAACAAAATTTTTTAAACTGTAGTTTTACAGATGCAGATTCCATGCGGGTCTAAATTTAGCTATATTTTATGCTATACTGTAAATTCTGTCAAATATAGGGGCTTTCAACCAAAGCATTACACACAGGGTACGTCCAGCTTTGATCCTCTGCAGCAGTCACATGAGTCTCCTTTCATCTCCGTGCACATAATGCAGAATAATCAACTGAACAGAACACTGTGCTACAGGCCAAAATAATCGCCGGAATTGGGTAATTTGATCTAAAAGGAACAACGCAAAAGCTGCTATTTTTATATCGCATCAAAAAAATGCTGATCTCGCATGAAGCTCGTAAGCAAATAAACAGTATTATGCATGGATGAATCTTTGGATCTGAGAAAAAGAGGCGAGTCTGAATCATTGTGGCAAATGTTTGATCGTAAGGTCTAGGAAGCAAATACGCAAAGCTAAACCGAGACGGCAAATGCAGCTTTGATGAGGAACTAAAACAGATCTCGAATGTATTTCTGGTCTCATCCTGTCTTCAATCATCAAATCCAAACTAGACAGTGAAAATCATCAACTACACAAATGCTTAAAAAGTTCACTGAGGCACTGAATCAAGAGTGCTGGGGTTCTGCTATACTAAATGTTAACACTTTCTGAACACTATTTGTCCAATCAGAATACAGAAACAAACTTTTATGAATCACGATTTGCATTTGTGTGTACTGCAGCACTTCTATAAATCTAATCTCAAATCTGGAATATCTGAACAGGCAGCAGCCCATGAAATAAATATGGATGTGGACGGCAAAATACGTGCGGCGCTTAAACAGCTTCTGATGTGCATGTTGGATTACATTCCACCAGTCAGACTCGGTGAACATGGAGAGACGGGATGCTAAACACAACATCAGCATCTATAACACTGCAAAGCCAACAAGCTACACTGCTGTTTCTGTAAACAGCATTTTTAACTGATAAAGATCAAATTACACTTCCGTACGGTCAGGGAAGATGCAGAGAAGACGAGGTGAATGGCTCAGCCTGAGCTTTCCCTGACCGGAGAAGACCGTCCGTACCACAGAAGGTTTTTAAGAAAAATGCACGGATGAACAGATTAGCTTAATGCACGATTCCAGACTCTGTCTGAAGCTACAGTCCCATCATTGACCCTAAAGAGAGGGTAATGCCGTACAGACGGGCTCCTGTCAGGTTTGATCATCTGGAGTAAAATAACCGCAAGTTAAATGCTATGACAAGTTCATCCGTTGAAGCGGAGACAGAATCAGCCTGAGCCATCAAAACAGTAGCAAAGGTCAATGCCATCTCAGACAAAACAGCTGTCGGCTTACAAAACGCAGAAAGGCCGTGACCGTCACCTGTAATGAGTCAAATACACTACAGGGAACTATTCACACTGAAGATAAGATTGAAATAAACTACATTTAATTCTACTGAAGGAAATATGCTTGCAAGGCTGCAAAATAAGAATGTTAAAGTTTAAGGGGAGGTAAGTTGTTTGGTTCTTTTAATAGGTGACCGTAAAAGGTTTGATCAATGCAAGAAAGACCAATGACAATTCAGTATGCAAATGAATGCCAAAAAGATGACTAATTGTAGCTCAATATGCAAATATCATAATATTGACATCACGTTTTCAGTGCTAAATTACCTGTATTTTAACAGGTGTCAGGCTACATTAATTGTAATAAAGTTTAATACTCTATATGCTAACTGTTCCCTATATCTATCTGTCTATAAAGTCTAGGAAATTTCAGAGTTCCAAATCATAAAAAATTATGTTTAGCAAAGAGGAAAAGTATAGACAGATGGTTTGGCACCCACTGAGCCCTGATGTCAACATCAACAAGTCAGTCTGGGATCACAGGGAGAGACAGAAACAGTTGAGATGACCTAAATTCATGAAGAACTGTGGCAAGTTCTCCAAGACGCCTGGAACAACGTCCTGGAAACTACCTCAAAACCACAGACAAGTGCACCCAGGGGAACTGGTGCTGTTTAAAAGCATAGGGTGTTTTTTCTAAATACAAAAAAATAGATTTATGCCTATGTATGTGTATCACAGTACACAGTCCTCAAATCACACACACACACACACACACACACACACATACACACACACACACAATCTAGGTACATGAACAATTCTGGTAAAGGAAAATGAGTGTATTCACTGAGCTCATAGCAGATGTGGATAACTAGCTACAGTACAAAGAGCACTCCGCACACCTACACAGCCCTAATAGTAAGTTCACCTTCATTTCTGGGAAATAGATCAAATAAAATGTGCAATTTATGTGTAATATAAAAGTGTGAGTGCTTGCAGATCTTTGCCAGCACTGACTGTTAAAGAAAAGAGTGATGTGTCACCACAATATTTGAACAAAATTGATTTTCGTGTGTGTGTGTGTGTGTGTCTGTCTGTCTCTTAATATCCAGTGAGAAATCAAATCTGTGCGGGAATGAATGTTTGCAAAATGTTGAGGTAGCTTTGAAATCCAAGGTTTAAAATTCTATTCTCTGCACCTTTAAACATTCCACTCATAGCAATATCTAGCTCAGCCAAGCTACAAGTCTTTATTTTTATTTCAGAAATGTCCAGGGGTGTGTTTAATTCTAAGTAGCGCCTTTCAATACAGAAATTGTCTGAACGGCTGATGAGCCTGTGTGGTATTTTGTTCTACTCTTTCGTTCTCCTCTCAGTTCTACAGCTCCAAGAGCAACAGGTGACATTTGGTAGTCATGGAAACAGCACGGTGGCTTCCTAAATTCATGGGCTGAAAGCTTCTGGCCTTCAGAGCGGAGGAAGGAAAAAGAGAGAAGGACGAGAGACATGGAGAGAGGCAGAAGACAGAGACAAAGAGATCCACTGCGTATCGACTTTGGCGCCATCGGAACTGACCTAGAGGGCAAAGAATCGGAGTGGTCCCAGCAGAAGTGCTTAAGCCTTATCTGAGCACAGCAGAGAGTGCATCAAAAGCTCATCCAGAGTGCAGAAGGCTGATCTGGGGTCAGCAGAGAGAAATCTATACTGCTGCACAGCATTAAAACACTTTCCACGGAATTAGACAGCTCAGGTTATGTAGCATGTTTTATAAAACATGACGCGTACATGAGGAACGTACATGAGGAACGTAAGCTTTAAGGCTAAATAGTGTGGAAGAAATCATTGCTGATAAAAGGGAATTCTTGTCATTCCACTGGATACACTGGTAAGTCACGTACACCAAAGGAAAAAGTGCAAAAAACATCACCAAAATTCACCCAAAAATGTCTGTCATCGTTTACTCATGTCGTTCCAAACCCATATGACTTCCAACATGAAAAGAGATTATCAGATTGTCCCATGAGCTTGTAATCATTCTGTGAAAGTGGATCAGGGGCTGTCAAATTCCCAAAACATCAACAACAAATAAAACGAGTTAGATATACATTAAAAAACAAATGCATCATAAAACACTTTATCAGAAGTCTTCAAAGGCCAAATTCGATATTGTTGTGTGAGAAAACAGATTAAGTTTAAATTAACAGTTTAAATTTAGTTATTCATGTTATTGCCTTTCATGAGGTTCTGAGACGTCAAATGTAGTTTTACGTCACTGAAGTAAATCACAAACCTGTAGTGACGTTCAGTAAATGCTTTTATCAGTTTTTTTTCTCACACAAATTTACCATTTAGCTTCAGAATACCCGGAACAAACAGTAATGCACAAAACGTACAGACCACACTGGAACAACATGAGGCTGAGTAAATAATGACAGAACTTCATTTTAGCTGAACAGCTCCTGTAGTGATTAAACTGCGGGGTATAGGAGCAGCTTACAGGAGTCGTACTCAGACAAGAGGCTTGCGGCTCGTGTTTTTCTGACTCTCTGAAGTCAAGCGTCCCTAAAGACGACTGTGTTCCTCAAGAACATGCGGTAAACAGCAGGGAGGAGAACATCAGCCACGGTCAGAAGAAGAACAGGGCCGCAATGCATGCTGGGATGACGGTGAAGCACAGATCTCAGCTGGAAACAGGCCAATAGTCTGAGGCCCAGTAGGGGTCAAATTAAAAAGAGCAGATATTCCTAAAGAGTCAAAAAATCTCCCCTCCGTCCATTAAACATTTCTCTGGAGAAATAAACCATGGTACAAATATTGAAATAATGGTAGACCACCTACCTCCATCTTAAAACCCTTCCCACACACACACTCTCTCTCATCTCGCTCATCTGCGCACATCATCTAACGTGCAGCGCTCTCATGTCTTGTCGTGCAGAAGACAGACCCAGAAACTGAGAGATGTCTTGATAAGGACTCTGAAGATGGTTTTGTGCTGTGATGTCATAGCTTACATACAGGAAATTAGGTACCACTTTACAATAAAACAACAGCTAGCATGAACTAACAATGAGCGATACTTTGACGGCAAATATTAATTTTGTTTGACAATCATTTTTATTACACTATTATACATTATTAATATTAAAAGCTGTACGCATTAGCATAAGATCAATACATTATGAACTAATGTATGAACCAACAACGAACAATAATATTTATCAGCATTAACCATGACTAATAAATGCTGCTTTTATAGTATTTATTATTAACCCTTTGCATTATGATTTGGTTAAGTTTGTGGGATTCTAGATGCAAGAGGATGTAATGATGAAGAAGAGTGGGGAAAAAAACGAGTATAATAGACCTGGCTTTGTTTCTGTCTTGAGCCACACACACACAAACACACACACACACGCACACGCACACACACACATACACACACACACATACACACATACACACACATACACACACACACATACACGCACACACATACACGCACACACAAACACGCACACACAAACACACACACACATACACGCACACACAAACACACACAGAGCTGATGGCTGTCTTTTCCAGTGGATTAAGGGCCACATGTTTAATTGCTTGTTAACAAATGTTTACTGTGCTGTATTGAGCTGCACCCATTCCCTGCCAAAAATAAGGCCAGAAATTCTGCCAGACCTAAAACAGCTCGGGGAGACGGAGAGAGAGAGAAAGAGACAGAGAGCGAGAGAGAAAGAGTACCTCTGCATTTCCCATTTAATAAAATAACCCTGTAATATTATAATAGAATGCAGAGATAAATGTTACTGGCGCTTATTAAGCCAAGCTTACTAAGGTGGTGCTTACTAGGGCAAGCTTACTAAGGTGGTGCTTACTAAGGCAAGCTTACTAAGGTGCTGCTTACTAAGACAAGCATCTGTAACTACATTTACACTTAGTCATTTAGCTGACGCTTTTATCCAAAGCGACTTACAAATGAGGACAAGGAAGCAACTTCAACTACAATAAGAGGCAACAGTGAATAAGTGCTATAGACA
>JAZGTJ010009941.1:0-18736 GCA_036877575.1 Botia almorhae | reverse complement strand
ATGATGTTTGACTGATCATCGACCACATCATCCAATCTCAACAGAGGGAAATCCTGCACGAGAGAGAGCACAGCCTATGACATACATTTAGACCACGATAACAAACTGTTACATTAATCAACTTAAGGAAAGCGTATGAGCGAATGAGTGAAACAAGGTCATTTTCAAAACCAAACCGCCATAACGAATTACTCAGTACACCCACATAATTAGATAATACACTCGCGTAATGAAAATAAGTTAGCATACAGTTGAGTGCAGACGCTGAGTGTTTTAAACTCACTGGCTTTTAGAACGAATAGGCAAGCTGTTACGTTAATACTTCAATATGAGAATTTAACAGCAAGATCATATTAAATTCCTTTTTCATAGTATGAAGAACTGCGACGAAGGTCCGCCCCTTACCTGGAGCAAACCCATACCACACTCCCTCACCTTCACTAAGCACATCCTTTATTTGGACATGGCTTCCCCAATGCCCAGTTAAATCCTGTTTATATTTATTTTTAGTTTAAACCAAGGCCACACCCACTGTGTCTCTCTTCGCTTACGCCACCATAACATTAAAATGTAAACAGATTTAGACATATATTTGTAATGCCATCAGATTTTTACCATTATTGTAATACTACAAAGTACTTTAAATGAACTACATTAAAAATACACTTTTTTGTGGCGTGGTTCGCGAATATATTATTCAGTAACGATCTACAGGTTTTCTAAATAGCTACAAGTAATATAAACAAACACACCCTGTCCCTTTGGGTTTGGGGAAACCCACATCCATAAATAAATAAAGAGTAATTTACTGAAGGCAAAATCCAGTCCAGTTAGAAAAGCCACTCAAACTAAGTGGTGCCCATTGGGAAACGGGCCATCTTTGAGCCGCCCTTGAGTATCATGGCTCTCACCTTGTCTGCCAAATCAATCAGCCCTCATATTTCCACCCACTGGCAAGCAGAGAACCCCGAGAGGAAGCAGTGATGTTTTAATGGTGATGTCCACAAAGACCATTTCCAGATGTGCAGAGACATCACAGATCCATCACAGTCAACTGGTGCCACAGCTAAGAAGCTTCTAGGTCGTTTATCTCTAACTATCTCCTTCTGAGGAGGATTCAGCTCTACCTCTGAAGACATCTACCACCCCTGTCATAAAACGAACAGGTACGGAAGGTCCCTCTTTTGTCATTGGCCCACTCAGCGGTGATTTTTCTTAATTCATTTTGGGAACGCTTGACATACAGCACAGTTTGTAAATGAAGCTGTGATGAACAGCACAACTCATTTAGACAGGTTCAAAAAAACTGAAACCAAAACAAAAGTGTTTTTAATCTTTAGTAGCAGTATTTCTTCTGCATGTGTCTGTTTATTGGGCAAAGTTTGCCAGTTAACAATTACCAAGCTTGTGTTTAAAAATTACACCGGTCTGTTTTATAGGGCTGCAAAAATTATGGGAATTTTTGGAAACTTAACAGAAATTCATGGGGAATTCATGTGTGGGAATTATGGCACACAGATAAAGACAACTCACATGCTGATGAAGCGAATAGGTTTATATTTATGTTTGTATGTGACACAGCTTGTAAAAATGACCTAAAATTTCCAATTATTCCGGTGAATTCCCATAATATTCTGACTTGGAATTTCCTAAAATTCCCCAGCTTTACAACCCAACTGTTTAAGGAAAGAAACAAAAGATTCATTCAGTTCTCTTACCCCTCAAGATCAAATGTTTCAAGCTATTTTAACTTTTATTTGTTTTTAACCTTTAACTTACAACAGAAGCATAACAGCCAAAAACATGTTGTGACCTTAAAAGAAGGACACAATCCCGCCATGATGACGATAATGATGAACAACACAGATGCGCTGTGAATCTCTAATGAGCTGATTGGTCAATGGCCAGGCTGCTATTGGATGATAATGGGTTAAGGAGAATGACAGCATGTCATTGGTCTAAAAAAAGCTGTTGATTTACCATTGTGGTGAGGATGTACTTGTAGAAGGCTGATGTCATGCCCAACTCTGAGGCCTACAGAGAAAGATAAAAAGACAAAACATGTTGGTTACCCTGAATATAATTCACTATTTCTTTCCTACTGGCACATAATCTCAATGTCCTCAAACAGAACAGAAGGACCGCGGCACTCCTGCATGACAAACCAATAACTGACAACTGCCTACGAAACTTTGTTTGAGTCAGGATGAGTAATTCTGAGATATCTGGCGTATTTTCTGCGGGGCATTAAAAAAACTCAAACAGCAGCTTTAAGTTGCAAGCTGTCTAGGGAGAAGTTATAGGAAGTAATATTTCACTGAATTATGCACATTATTCTAGGCAACAGATGCAGTTTGTTTTGCAGTTATATGCTGAAAACGTCTCCGTTTGAGGCAGGGAGATGAAATATTAGTAGGTGCTTAACTGTGATGTATGAATCGGTGAATCACACACCTTCTTTAAGATGAAGATTGACACGGATGCGTTAGCGTCGATGATGATAGTCGCGACTTTGTCGTCGCGTATTTCCTTCAGCAGAGGGGTGGGGTCCAGGTTTTCATCCAGCATCCTCACCGAGAGCGTTTCCCGGGAGATGAGGAAGCGACGCACTAGCTCCTCCAATCGCAGCAGGCCTGCGGGCGCAGAAAACGACCCCACATCATTAGGCTACAGTAGATGCCTGTATATAGAAGTCTACACTACTTTAACATCGTCCGACATGAACACAAAATTTAATAACAGTAGCTACACACTACATACATGAATGCATTTTGCTTTTATCCAAAGTGACTTACATTGCATTATACTACACATTGTTTCTGAGTATGTGCAATCCCTGTGATCAAACCCATGACCTTGCGGTTGTTAACACCATGCGCTAACCACTGAGCTACAGGAAAGCTCAGTGGTTACATACGCGTTGTAACTTCAAGAATATCAAATATATAGTGCACATTATACACAAACACACTATAATATAATACTATGTAGTTTATATACTATACCACACACCCAAATATATTTATATACTGAAATTGTACCAATTATTTCCTTCAACTGGTGTGACTTTTCAATAATAACATGCAACAAGCTCCACTGACTTTTAAACCGTTGTTTGAAAGATAGGAAACAAACGTTTTGAACGAACCCCGTTTCATCGCTCAGTTTTTTATTGACACGCTATCACGACGCGCAGAGAACATGACCTCAAAATAACTCAATTAATTCAAGCACACGTGCACACGTACGTGCACCCTGCAGAACATGTTGACTTCAGCTCGTACTGTGTGCATAATGCGCGTGAGAACACATGCTGTCTGAGAGCACGAAACGCCATTAATCAGACAGCATCCGTGAGAAATGCAAATGTTATAATGCGATTACGGCTCATATTGAAGTACATTTATTGTTTTACGATTACGTCTGACGTGCGCAACACGCGCGCCGAAGTCGCGTTTGTGTTTTGACCTCAATACGCCTGCAGTCGTGCTGCGCGTGCATCCCATTACCTAGAGCGCGGGTGCGCGCATCTCATCGTCTGGCGTTCCCCTTAGTTGAAACATGTACCACAATATACCGTTATACCGTGGCATTGTTACCAACTAAATACTTTAACGACTTTCACAAATAATCAATAACAGTATACTGTACGTTGCTTTCAGGCCTGTTCTTCCGTATTAAAGCCAGTGACTGCTGAGTTAAGTAACTTTGAGAGCCAATCAAGTTCGTTTTGTATGTGCATACATTTGTGCGTTAAGCCGCCACAAAATCCATATGGTGCCTTTATTGATTTTGGACGGCAGGCAACAAGATGCACGACTAACAATAACCGCCGGGAAAGCTGTGGCTCTGAAGTGATGTGTGTACTTTCTCACACACAACCATGTTAATAACAACCGAGGCGCAGACGAGCGCATCCGACGCACGCTGGTGTACGGAGAACTCAAACGCGCATGCGCAAAAGTACACGCGCGTCTCGTCTACTCTCAAGCACAAGTGCGCTAACTACACAGAACATGTCAGGATGAGCCCTGAGGATTTAACCAATGCAATTAATATCGCTTCTTGTTTGTCCTCCTGTTGACACGATCGTAGTAAGTTCAAACGATGTTAGCGGATGGGGGCGAATCGTGCAATATAACGTAAATATAACCGTAATCGCGCAGAGAATAAGAATGAAGAGAATGAAGCTGAATACGCAGAACAGTCACATCATGTAAGTGCTACGGGCTACTACGGTTGTATTATCAACCGCAGACTTAAGGGATAATTTGAAATAATCGTATCATTTGCGGTGGACGGTGACCATGAGTCGATATATGAAACGTGTAGACGTGGCTGGTGCGGTTTTTCCGCAGACTTACACTCAGCTTTGGCACAGATCAGACAGGCCGTCGGGTAACTAAACGAACGCAGTATGGCACCAATGGCCAAGCTCAGGTCCTCGTTGCTAGGATACAGCGTCACTGAGGCAAAGCGCAGATACGGCAGGCGTGGCGTCTCCTCTGGACCAATCTTGACGTGAGGGATCTGTGAGAAACAGACGGGAGTGAAAAGAGAGATGCAGAACAGAAGACAATGACTGTGAACCTGTTGCCTAGAGAGCAGGATGGCCATTGACTTTATATATGCAGGACGAATTGCGAATCAATTTAGGTTGAATAGCTTGCGCTAAGCCCATACCTAAACCCCATTTTGTATGAACGAGTTAACTTGGTCAATGTCACAAAGTTTGATAAAAGTTCATCTGTGTCGCCATCTGTGTTTGTAACATAAAATTGCAGCCTACTTATTGTTTTATTACGTATGTTTACATAAGTTTCCAGGGAAATCGTACCCGACAGCTGAAATTATAAATCATTATTGTAAACTTATCATTGTGAATCAGGGTATGGTATGGAGACCGTTTCGAACACTCAATCTACATCTTTCCTGTACTTGCTTAATAACAATTTCACATTGTTTATTTCAATTTCTCAGTTTTTATACAAAATCTCAGTTTGTATACATTGAAATTACATTTTTATTATTTCTTATTGGTTAAACGGGCAAGGTTATTGGCCAATGGGGTAATCTCGTTATGCCCAAACGTGTCTGATTAATTGGTCTGGCAGACACACAAGTCTATCACTGACCATTCGCAAGAAGAAGTGAGAGGAAATGAGGTCAAACGGAGAAATGATTTCAAAGTGGCAAAGCAAAGGCACACAGGAAAAAAAATAACCTACAGCTGAGCAACAGTGAATTTATCATTTCAGAAACACTCATGCAGACACACACAAACATCCTTGCGTTTCCCGCTCTTTCATACCTCTTTCTCCCCACATATATGACTGACGGTGGATCCAGAAGCAGGACTGGAGGCGGGGCCAATCACAGAGACCACGCCCTTTGGTAGAATCTGACACACTGAGAGGGGAAAAGACAAATTATTAGAAAGAGACAGAAAACATCAGCAGTGCACGAGAGAGAGAGAGAGAGTGCTACAGAGCGGGGTGATCGAGCAAGACAGTGACTCAATGAATAAGGGACAGAGAGACATACATTGCAGTGGGAAGAAAAAAGCCCAAATCTTGGAAGCATTCCAGTCATGTGTCCTGTTTCTAGGTGATATATCAAATCAAAAGTCAATACAAAGCTCTTTTTGATTAATTACATCAATAAGCACAACGCAGATTTATGCTCTGCCTGTGGGAGATTGCTGCTCTAATTCCACACGAGTACGTCTGGGGGAGAGAGAGCAGCGTGCATATTTAGATGAAAAGATTTTTCTCTTTGTTGCGACTCAACTGTGTTGCATTGAAACACGCAGGGCACCGTGCATGTGTCGCATGGGTGTATAAATTACACTGCTTCAAATAAACATGCCCTAGTCGCATATTGTTGACCAACAGCCAAATACCAAAATAAAAGAAATTTGAAGTTCTCCGCATATTTTCCAAAGTGTAGAATGATGGGAGATTGCTGCAACCTGATTGGTTGCTATCCCTAGGCCCCACCTCTAAACCTACAACTAAATCAAACCACATTGGTCCAGTGGAACTGATCGGACTCACTGATCAATCAGGTAGCATTTCCAATCATGTATATTAATGTACTTCCCCTAGCATCAGTTTTGGAAATTTGTATCCATTTATATCCACCCCAAACTCACATTCAGATGCACATATACCATTAAATACCATTAAAGACAGATTGCTGAAGTCAGTGAGCTCTGAGGTTGTTAATCAATAGAACATCATGCTTCTATTGAAGCCCGCGTTTCAGTTCAATATGAAATAAAACTTGTGTTTAACAACAAAATACACGTACATATTTTTTTGTCTGGTTTTCAAACACTTGTGTGCTTCTATTCAGAGTTTGTAATATTGCGATTTACCTCGAAGCTGATTTGTTTGGTGCAGAACTTTTTCATTTAGAATTTTTGTAAACCCCCACGGAAAGCACAAACGGCTGTATAAGCAGACAGACTCTGTTGCACTCTGTTGTGGTATGAAACGCCGCCATTTCACGTTCCAATTCATTTCTGCTGTACGGAATCAAGCCCCGCCCCCATTTTCTAGAACATACCTCAGAGAAACTCGCGTTGACTGAGCATGAATATTTGTGTTTTGTGCCAAAGCCTCTGAGCTTGTGTGCTGGACTCACTCGTGTCGGTAGTCTCGTACTGAGAGTCCCTCTGCAGCTCAAAGATGTCGACCTCCACGCGCGCTCGGGCCGGGCCCTCCATCATGCTGTTGATGTTCTCTCGGGCCAGGGCCAAAGCCAAACGTTCTCCGCGTCCACACGCTGACTGATCATCCAAAATAGCAGCTGAAAGCGAGGAAAAACGCCGCGTTGAATAAAAAAACTAGCTATGCTGAGGTCGGCGCTTTGTTTTTGCACTGCTGTTTGATAGGGCTGTTTGATTTTGATGTTTGAAGTTGACGTGTGAAGTTTCGCTTGTCGTTGCTAAAAGTTACTCATGAGAAAACAGGAACAAGTTTGTAACAGTCTGACCAACATTGCGCGTCGCAATGTTAACTGACTAAACTGTACAACCGAGCGTTTTCCGCCATGCTCTGCTTTTAAACTCAAAGTTCATTATTATGAAGCAAACATGATCAAATCACTTTACTTGTTTGTGTGTTTACAGGCCTGCCGGAGTTGAAACGACACTCTATTGTTCGCCCTAATCAAGAAGAACGTTCTGATGCTTGAAGCAATCAGTCGCACGCTGGGAAGTAACAGCGACGCACAAGCGGCTTCGAATAAAACTCAACTGTTTGACACTGATAACGTCGCTCAGTTTCATGTAAACTTTGCGCCAAAGTCGCTTTCAAAACGATTAGGTCTTATTTTTCATAAACTGACAAAACAAAAGGGAAAACAATATCGACATTTTCAAATCTTCATGGCCTTTGTACTATATAAAAACATTTGTGTAAGATTAAGCCTGGTGGGAGGTTAGTAGTTCAAAAAAACATTTAAATAATAAATAAAGAACCAGATTTTTAGTCACAAAAAATGTGGTCTCGAAAAAATCTTACGTGGAAGGCTTGACGGTTTAAATATATTGAGATATTTATGTGTCTTTTGTGGAAGACACAGGACTATAAAATGTCTGTCCAATCATTGCATTCGGTCTGAATGCAATGATAGGATGTCCTGCTCTCACTGTTGGAGGAGGCCTGGCTTTGGAGAGCGCTCTGAAGGAAGGGCGGGATCTTATGCTTTCAATAATCTTGTTTTCAGCTAGCTTGCTACTGCTAGACTCTATTCATATGTTCATTGTGATTAACAACTTAACAATAACATTTCTCATATATGATATATAATATTAAAGAACCTTCTGGTAACAGTACCGCAAGAACGTTCTTTAATAACTGACAGAACTTATGTTCTCAGAACATTGCCAGGTCTGCCAGGAATGTGGAACAGGACGTGATGCGAGGAAGGTCGCGTTCTGCATTTTGAGATGGGACACGTTTGGTGTGTAGTCTGACAGAGTCTCACCCATCCTGACCGCTGCGAGGGCGGGTGTCTGGCTGAGAGAGGGCGGAGCCATGGTCAGCAGTAACTGGAGGAGGATCAGGAGATGAATCGACAGCAGCAGCGCTGGCAGAGCCGGCATTTTCCACTGCTCCTCATGGAGAAAGGTCGTCTGGCTGCCTGCACCGCCACCTACAGGACAGGTGAGGTATTACACACATAATTCTCTGATTTACAGTGATGTCATCATGATATGTAAGTCACAGTATAGACTTTTACACAAAAGTGAATGTAAAATACCAAACATGTATTTATTTCCAAGCGGGGGCCACTTGCTGAATGAAGTGAAGTCATTTAAAACAATGTTACACTTTTCCTTCTAATCAGAATTCAAATGAACTTTATTGGCCCAGCACGTTCACACACGATGATGCAACTTGATGCAACATTAAGACACAAAATGATAAAATGATACATGTATAAAAGACAGACCCTAAATAACACGTACAGCAGCAGTGGAAGGTACAGACGTGTATACAGGAGAACAGTGTGCATGCAGATGATATGGGTATATAAATAATGAATGTCTATAATGCACGCAACCTACTGCACACACGACACACTGCACAGTGATGATAATGCACCGTAAAGACTGTTCAGTGACATTTAGTGTTTAGTGTTTAATGCAAAATGTGGCATGTACTGTATTCAGAACAGCAAGAAAGATATGCAACATACAGTACAGTATATACTGTGAGATATGCGGTAAGCAGGACGACAGTTTTCTATTTCAAACACATCCCTTAATAGTGTTTAATCTGGCAGTTATACACAAACCCACTGTCTGTGTGTTACATCATGCACTTAAACTATTAAGGGCTCCTCAATGTCCATTTTGGTTTGCGAGCAGCAAGAATGCAATACAGAGTTAGATGCCCTTCACTAACACACACACACACACACACACACACACACACACATTTGCTCATCCATCTAAATGGGACATTCCACAGACTTCGATTATTTTTATAAACAGCTAGTTATAAACAGTATAACCTAACCCTAACCCACACTCTAATCCTAACCAAAAACTTTCTGCATTTTTACAATTAAAAATTTTTTTTCAGGTTTTGCCGGCTTTTGGGCACAAATGTGTCCCCAGTATATAGTTAATAAACACACACACACTCTGACATGTGTTTTACAGGGACACTCTATAGACGTAATGATTTTTGTACTGAACGAATCGAATTTCCCTGTCCTTAATCATAACTCTTGTCATTTGTATTGAACAAAAACACCATTTACATCATTATATGTTATATGTGTCTTCATAAACCACATATAGCAGTACACACCAGCAGCCATATATTCCTGCACGTGAAAACACGTACAGTAAGTGTTGAGATACACGCATACACGCATATATGCGCAGACGCCTCTTTCTCGTCTCTATGTTATCATTTGAGCCACACGCGTGATGCCGTGAACACAACGTAATAACACATTCATGGCCTTCGCGAAAATCGCTCACTGTTTTATATTAGCGCCTAAAAACGGATTTTTAGGACATACGCTGCTAAACTTTATACCGCATGCTGGGAAATACAACAATTATTTACCCAAATACAACTGAACACAGAGCTGCGGAATAAAATGCGACCAAAAGAAACAGACTCAGAAATGGTTTCGGGAGACAAAGAGCAGAGGGAGACGCAACGCTTGACGAATGCAACATAATAGAGCAGCAAACAGACTCCAGTATGTGCCTCTAGTGTGCGTGCCCGCGCGCTCCAAAACAAAGCCACGAGTCAAGCCGGAAGATCAAGGGCCTCATCAATAAAGCCGCCGTCAATCCGGGACTGCCTGTGTTTGAGTTTGTCAACAGCTTGATTTGTATTAGCCTTCCACGGCTCAGCGAAGCTAATGTTTATCTTTTCTGCCAATAAGACCCTTTAAACGCGTTCAGATTGAAGTCAGAATGGAACTTAAATGAAGTGAGCGAATTAAAAAGGAAAGAGACGATGAAAGAGCAGCGAGAGAGGAGGCAGAAATAGCGTATAGCCAGCTAACAATTTTAGGTTGTGAGAACATTTCCCTAATGTTTCCATTGGGTAACGAAAACATTAAAAATGTTGCTTTAAAGTTCACTCAAGATATACAGCTTTTTGAACGCTGTATTAACGTTATTGCTCGGTTATAAGAATGTTAGCCAAACGTTTTTTAATTCTGTAACGTTTTTAGAACGTTCCACTATTTACGTAGGAACAATGTTTGTGAAATATATGTACCATAACGGTGAAAAAGGTCTTCTAACGTTGCTGCAAGGATGTTCTTGAGAACGTTAGCCAGTGTTCTGAGAACGTTCCCTGTTAGTTGGGTAGGAGACAACAGTATAAAGAGAGTGAGAGGGTAAGCAGGAACAGAAAGACTGAGCGCACACACGTAACCGATATGATGGAACAGCGTGCTGAGTGGACAGAAATTCAAGCCTGGCTGTTTCACTTGTTTAACTATTAGCTTTCCCATAGACCAGCATTGAATTTAGCAGCCAATGTAATTACCCACAGGCTAGCCTAATCGATGAAGCCACTGAGCCTTGCTTTCACTCCTATAACAATATATAACCCTCATTTAACACATCCCGAGAGTGATTCATGACAATCCACATGCTGTTAACCTTTAAAAGGAGCCTTTCAACATTGACCACCCACTTTACCCTCTGCCGGGAATCCAGAAGTATATTCCCAATCGAATTTCCTCAAGCTTTTTAAAAAATGATTAAATACAGGCAGGTTCAACGTCTTGGCCCAAATCAGCACAACACACTACAACACTGTATCTCATTGTAAAGTCTGTTATTAAACGAACATTTTTTTAAAGGTTGAGCAGAAATAATACATCATCATTTAACAGCCCTACAGCTCATGGCAGGCCCGTCTTAAAAGGTTTATGTTTTATCGAATCTCCATAGCAAATTCGGTTTCGTTATGGAGATTAATGGCATTTGAATGACATTTTTAGTTCTGAAAGCCGACGGCTGAGCTCCGTTAACCTTTGTCAGATGCTTTTTTGGCATGTTGACGCAGTGTGTACAGATGACTAGAAAGCTTAAACAGGTGAATGACAAATGCTCGGCATCAGAGGAGTGCTAAAGCATAACCTGTGAAATAAAACAGATTGAAGAGAGGGTGCAACCAAAAATCCAAACAACAAACCTTTAGGAGAAAATCATTAGTTTAACCTTTATTTGGGTAAATGTACAAAACTTTACTTCAGGGCCTTTATGAGACATCCAAATGCAGTCAAACTGTCATATTAATTTTAACCTAGTAAAGTTTAATTCCTAAGTGGTGTTCTTGTTAAAGTAACGCAGTAACGTTTAAGACCCCACGCGTTGAAATTCCTAGGAAATCCAACAGACATGATTTTCATTATAACAAAAAAAGTGTTGTCAAATATTAAAGATACCAGGGTTTTGACTAGCCAATGGGGAACCTTCTCAAAACATTGGCTAACGTTCTGTCAAAGTTCTTTCAAAGTTATCAAAAACGTTTATGCAGTAATGTTAGTATAACGCCTTTTGAGTGTTATATATCATGTATATTAAAAATGTTATTCTTTATTTGTTAGTGGAATGTTTTAAAACTGTACAGTATTAAAAAATGTTTGACTGGCGCTCTTGAATGACGTACTGAACGTTCCCAGAACATCTAAAAAATGTTTAAATGTTATGGTTACTTAATGGAAACATTCGGGAAACATTCTTACAACCCGCACTTGTTGTGCAGCTCTTTTCATGTAGCTCCTTCCAAGCCGTCAAATCCAATAGCCTAATTCTCACGTCGTACCTCAAACGGTGACCTGCCGTTTCATTTGAATTCACTTCGAAACAGTCACTCAACGTGAGCTGGCTCAGATTCTCCTCCACAGGGCGCATCAGAAGAAAACATGTTAAGACACTGCGTTGCTAATATGCCCGTCACCCGTCACCCGTCACTCTGACAGTAATGAGGCTCTGTGTGTGTTTGGGACATTAGCGCGGCTCTTCCTGTGAGGTTCTGGCGAATGAAAAGGTTTGTTTGCCTCAGAGGCGGCGGAGGCACGGCTTCCATGCTGCCTCGGAAACTATAATGAAGGGATAATCCTCTCATTTAACCACAGACAGAAGATATATTTTGCTTTCTCTTTGGTGGTGATGAGGTGTGTGCGCGTGTATTACCGTCTGTTACACAGCAGCAAAATAAACATTAAACAACACTACACACTGGCAGGATAAAGGGGGAACTGAGAGGAACAGATTGCGATACTTGGGTGCGTGACAGATCAAGACAAAAAGTGTTCAGATGAGCAATCTGGGCAGAAGGTGGATGGCACATGCTCCAACATTACTCAACTGTTTAATTTTTATTTACCAATTATCACACACGCACACATATATATATATCTGTCTGTATGTATATATGTATGTATATATATCTGTCTGGCTGGCTGTCTACTAACTGTTTTTTTTTTTTTGCATTTTGAAGTCAGATTACATCAGAATTGTGCTACTTGGTAGGAATAAAACAGAGATATTAAAAACATCTGTCTTGAGGAAACAGATGAAATAATTATGATATTCACAATGATATTCACCAATAGAATAATAAATATATCTATACATCACCCTGCTCAAGTTGACCCACTGTTTACTTTGATGTGAATGAAGTGGTCAGGGACAGTAATACGGTCTGATCAATGCACGTAAGTGTTGACGGTTCCAATGACACTGTCTTTTGAAACGAGGATAAAAAAGAGTTGCATGTATAAAGCAAGATACATCGATCAAAAAGAGACCTTAGGAATCAAAGAGGAAGCTGAGAAGAATCTGAGGAGAATATTTAATTCAAGAACAAGTTGGATTTTAGTCACAAGGAACGTGTGTTTGTCAAACACCTCAACAGAAGGTTTGAATGAGAGATCAATATGAAGTGTCGGCCAATTTAGGACAGTAAGAACATTCGACATAATCCACTGAGGTGATCAGAGTTTAGACGCTTCTCATCTTTCAGCAGATGCATGCTGTCTGCGCAGACATGATGCGTCTCATTTAGTCCGTGCCTCGAGCTTGTGTGTGATAATAATCGTCGTCTTGGGTTGTGAGGGAAGCCATCATCTGTCCCAAAACGCTGTAATCCGAGCCTTTAAGAATGCAGTAGCATTTTAACATGAAATAGTAAATACACACAGTAAATACCTCTTTAAAAACAAACCCCACAACAAGCAACTGGGTTTTCACTGGTATTAAGATGTAAACAGAGACATAAAACCACATTAAAAAGCACATTAAATAAACTGACAGAACACAAGTGCGGATGAACACACACACAATGACTGAAAGACCAGATGATGGTGCAGAAGCTGGCTGATGTTCTCTCATCTCTCTGAAACCCTCCAACACACCCGACAGATCTTTTCACACTGAACGTTCATGGGATTATCAACACGTAAACCAGGAATCTTTATGAATAAATCACAACCACGAACCACAAATTCGCATCTCGCATTTCATTCCGCAGCAGCTGCCCTCACTTCCTTACCGTAGCGAAAAATTACAGTATGGCAAAAAAAACAGACAAAAAAGAATCGGAACATGAACAACGCTGGGGTGAACAGGAGGGCAAGAGGAACATTTTGGAACAACAGTGCGCAAGGCTTGCGAAGACAAAGAACAGACAGTGTGGAACCCTCGAGGCTGTGTTCTACACTACTGTTGTCACACCATTTTATGTGCTGCACAACATTATATATTTACACTCTGAGGCAATTAGTGTCTGAGGACACGTCTGAGTGTCAAGGGCGTCCTTTTCCTTTAATTAACCTTCGAGGAAAATCACTGAGCCTCACTATCATCATGAATCACATGACCAGAACACGCATCACACCTCTGAAAGCGCCTATTTACAAACTTTATGGGCGGCATTAAAAATGAGCACGTCAGTCGTTAATTTTGCTTCTTCGTTTCTTGAACAGAGCTAACTTCTCCACCCAGATCATTAATAATCCCCACGGTACAGCGATGGTTTAAAATGATCACTCGGCGCCTCCGTATAAAGTTTTAACGGCCCTGTTCAGCTGAGGAACGCCAGGAGGAGGCTGATGAGACGAGCTTTTGCAGAGGAGGAAAGGAGGAAAAGCGTTCAACCTCCCACCCACTGATAATGTCCTCCCCTCGCCCCCTGCGGGGATTCAATTTGCCAAAACAGTCAAATATTTCTGACAAATGCCAGCTGTGTGTTTCATCATCGTTTCTGCAATTATGACACATGATCGTCTTTAATAGTCGAGCACTGATCACACAACGTAAAATACAACATAGATTAAAGCTGAACTGGCTTTTTGGAGAGAGTGATCACAGATGATAACTGTAGCTGCTTGTATATAAACTAGTATATATATGTAGTATATATATATGTAGTATATATAGTTAGTGGGCCATTTAAAATGTTACAGAATCACAAAAGTTTGAATATGTTTTTATAACTAAACAATAAAGTTACACATCTAAAACATCGAGTGTACAGAACAGATGCTAATGACAGAGCTAGCCTGCAGATGCAATAGCTCGTAGCCGTCACACTGGCCAGACTGCAGGTGCACGGTTCGAGATTATGAAGCCAGCAGAAGATAAGCGGCATGGGTGGATTACACATGTTCCCAGGTAACAAAGCCAGATCTCAAATGTGACACCAGATTACAAAACATTACACCCAGGTGCCGACATTAAGACAGATTACTAGCGAGGGAATGAAACGCGTTTCATAACAAGCCCTGGTAACTCTAACTACAACTTTCATCATTTTGATGGGAATGGAAAGCACTGCTAAAAGAGGTTTTCACAGTCCATTCATAATTGAACTACTTCAGACTGGTTCTAGAACTTGTACTTTTGTCAGCACTGATGGTGAAACATACACATGCTTTATCTGAAAGTTCCCCATGTACCCTTGTCATATCAAAATCTGACTCCCTGTCAGATTACAACTCCCCTGTTTCTCTCTGCTATGGTTAGGATTAGGTGTGGGGCCGGATTTAACTGCTGGGACCAACCAGGTAGTAGCATTCCCGGTGTATGGCCCAATCAGAAGCAGGGGAGTTATAATTTAGCAGATTTCGAAAGACTCTGATTACAGATTCAGTCAAATTTCAGTATAACATCGACCGGTTAATTAAATGTTATTATTCACTGTGACCTGAGGTTTCCTGACACTGTGGCTTTTAGTGAAACATCTAAAGGGCAGAATGACGCACTGAGTTTATTTGCTATGAAGCCTCAAGAACAGACATTTGTTTTTTTGCAGGGCATGATCTGATTGGCTGAAAGATTGCCACATCCTTTTCTGAAAGTATACCGAAAGAAACAAAAGCATTTGTATTTATAGTTTCACCGAACCTTCTTCTATGAGCTTCTGAAATGGTTTTAAAAGGGTATTTTGACCAAACAGCCACTGTTGCCAAGTAAAAATCTAAAAATATCGCTTCGAATTGTTCAACACTGTCACTAAATTAGCACAAGGACGAAACTAGAATCAGTTTCGTTTTAATTGCCACACTGTAACAATATGTATTGATTAAATTGCTACTCATTATATCTCCACAAACTCTGTTAGCTCAAAACTGCAGCTAGACTTCCTCATTTCCCTCTCTCTCTCCCTCTCTCTCTTTCTCACTCACACTTAATTTATCTATGTCTCTGTGTCTTAGCGCAGTGCTAAAGGTGCGAACAGCGATCTTCCAGGGCTGTGTCAGTGACAGGTGGAGGTCACCCAGGGCAGACGAGATGCAGACGATAGCGCTTGCCTACGCTTCTTGGGAGCAGGCGGTATTGAGGTCAGCTGCTGTCTGCTGATAATTTCTGCTTTTACTAGCCGTCTGTGTAGCATGCGTGCGTTCACCCGCCGAACTTACTGCAGCTCAGAATCTCACCCCTGCTAATCACACCCCGTCTGTTTGTTTAGCATTTAACTGCAAAAACAAACATCGTCGTGAAATGACTGTTTTGTCGGTAGGTTCTCTTAAATATGTGCAATACCGGCTCAGCATCTACTTTATGATTTTTCGAGTACTGCGCCAACAGGCTCTCCCAGGCAATCAGCACAGTCGTTTTTAAAATGGACACAGTCGACACAGTATCTCACTCTGTCCTGCACAGTTATTTTCACCCGAGTCAAACTCTGCTTTCTATCCGCTTTCACTTATCAAACAAAATCTCTTCACCCCTTACAGATTGTTTTGTGGCTATTCCAAAGGAGAAACCGCATCCTTGGCTACGCCAGTTGAACGTTTTATCCTTGATTGCAAAATATAAAACAAATCGCTCAGGCCCTAAAATTTGATTGGATGATCAAAGCTGTTATAAAAGGACAGTGTCACCTGTGTCTGAACAGCTTGTACTGAACAACAGCACAGCTGTGGAGGGTGCAGTACTCAAAGCTGTGCTGTCATACACAACAGTGTGAGTGTTTTGGTTTTCATATAAAAAACTCAGACTAAATTTGGCCCGTATGTTTTTTCATTTGACATCGGCCTACAAAAATAATCCTTCTAAATCAAGCCAAAACATCAAGTTTTGAGTGTCGCCAAGCAACACCGACCGACGGTGTATCTGGTACACAGTGAACACCATCAAGCGGAGCGACAGAAACAGTGAAACATCTCGGTGCTGTTGTACGACACGTCAGCAATCCTGGATAAATATATATAGATCAGTAGCAGGATGAGCACAAATCAGCACCTTATAAACAGCAAACATCCGCCAACATCCATGTTTCATATTCGTCTGGTGAAAGACCGTGACTTTTCACAGCTACTAAAATACATTAAACTAAGTCTCTCAAGGGTCACAGTAACTCGAAACCAGCTGGTGATTGGTTAAAAGAATCAGCCAAAGATTTGCACCCTTACCTGCAGTATACCTACACATCATTTAACTTCTACAGCCGTATTTATAGAATGATCTTTGATTGTTATGTTGCCTGGCAACGTTTGACAGCCTAGATTTGGGAAAATGAGCTATGCTATTTAGCAGGCAAATTGTTTACCAAACACAGCTAACAGTTTAAAGTTAGTAAAAACATTTCCCAAGCGTGTCCATTAAGTAAAAAAAACCTATGAAAACTGTGTCATTTTAAATGTTTTAGGAGCGTTCAAACCATCCAGTTTTTAGACGTTGTTTTAATGTTATTGTCTGATTATAAGAACATGTTTTTAAAATTCTGTAGCGTTTTTAAAACGTTTCACTAACAATTGATATATGATTTATAATAATATGTTATAATATATTACTGTTCCTTTACAGCTTGGATTATCTTTATTTAAATAATATACATTTAATTTAATTTAGTAATTAATAATTTACCATTAATAAATAATGAAATGATGCATTGAACCTTGCAGTCTTCAGTCATGTTGATATTGCTGTCATCGTACCTACAGTAACAAATCAGCACCATACCTAACGCCTCTAAACCATGATAAATCATAACCGATAAATCATAACCTGTGAATCATAACCTGTGAATCACAACCTTTTGCGGTTTATTGCTTCAATGTAATAAGAGACTTAAATTCACAATCATCTCTCAGCACTGCTGGTCCTAATTGTTACCTTTGATGATTAGCAGAGCACAGAGACAGACGCTTTGAGCATATGCGATGTCTTTAGCTAAGAGGTTAAACGGGGTTAATAAACTGATCAATGCATGTGTCCTCCAGGCCTTTATTCTAAATGTCAGACGGCAAAGCGCTAAAGATTTCATAGCACACACTCATGCTGGCGACTTTTATCTCAGGTACATACTGTACATACTGTAAAGGAATATTTCACCAAAGCAAAACCTTCATGATGTGTGGCCCCTGCAAAATACTGAGTTTCTCAATATTGCAAAAAAACTGCCTCAGATTTCTTTAACTAGCGGATGCTAGCAGTTGGTTTTAGCACGCTGATTTTTTTCCTCAGCTCGGCTGCACATGAAGATGGAGGCGGGACTTATACACCTATAGGTCTAGATGAGGTTTCATTAGTGCTTATTTCCCTCACATGAAAATTCATTCAACATATAATATGATCGTTTTTCCAAATCGTTTTTACATTTAAAAATGTTAATGTGACCAGCCATCCTGCCAAAAACAACCCCACGATGTTTTATGTTGTAAAACAGGGTCTTAAACTCTGTCCCACAGTGGCTACGAGTTCTGCAAATGACTCATTCCACCCATGCAGTACAACATTTGATCTGACTAATTAACTAATGTTAAAACCAAGGAGCCAAATGACTCATGCAGGGCGCGTATGGTCAACCTGGTTCAATCTTTGCGGTAGGCGTACCGTAGTTTTGCTGCTGTAGATTACCCTTAAAATATGCCAATGAACCTGTTTGATGCCATGTTTGTTTATGTAGCTATATTGTATAATTGAAAGTGCGTAATTAAACGTTTTTCATTTTTTAAATTATTTTAAATGTAAAAATAACATTTTTAATGTTTCTGTTACATTTTGGAAACGTTAGGGAAACATTCTTACCATCTAACATTGTTAACTGGAGAGAGATAGCATGAGAGTCGACTTTCAATCTTTTCATCTCACCTCGTTTCTTTTTAAAAGATCTTTTCAATCTTCGTGGATCTTCAGCGTCGTAAGTACAGTAAGCATGACACAACTGCTTAGTTCCAAAATCACCAGATCTTCTGCCGTACTTAAAGCCCTGATCTACAGCTTTAGTTT
>JAZGTJ010009940.1:0-18736 GCA_036877575.1 Botia almorhae | reverse complement strand
TGGAAGGGAGCCTTTGTTTCACATCCTTTATGTGGTCTCTTTTGAAGAATGGTGGAGCTAGAAGCAAGATAAAGAAACAAGGATGCAATGATAAATAACATCTTAGAAGCACCCTACATTTTGTGTGCAGCGCTCTCGCTCCCTGTCGTGACAATGGAACGCAATAAAAGGGAGTGATTGACAGGTACTATTAACCAATCTAAAATCTACATTTAACTTAAGAATGTGAAAATAAAGTTTTATTGGTTATGTAATAATGGATGGTCACTGGCTAATGTGCAGCCCTACTACAGAGGCAGGATGTTGTACTTCAGACCTCTATTTTACTCTATTACTCTATTTAACTGTCTTACTCTATTTTCTTGATCAAATAAATTATATCTCCATATATTTGGTTTCAGCATAATTCTGCCCTTTGTTACTGACACATCCTCTAAAGTCATTTAAACATGACTGGTTAAACTGATTGTTCTTCGGTCAGAGTTATTAAAACAAATCAATCATTCGCAAAACACAGTGTCTTATTTTCCCTTAATAATGATTAATAAATCATCATACACTACAGTCATAATATAGACAAACACTGAACAGGAGGGATTAATAAGTGTCTTTGTGGTCTTTGTCAAAATGACAAAAACATAATTTTCTCTGCTGACAACTGATTCAAATACCCATTGTTGTTTGGAAGCGGGCCACTCATTCAATAAAAGAAAAAGCTGACATCTGAAGTTAATTGATGTGACTGACAATGTCCGTTTTTCTAGAGTATATAAAAGAGTCCTAGCAGTTCTGTCACAACGTTGAATTGGGGCAACACTGATTTAACACAATGGGGAAGGTGAAGTTTTGGTTTCTTACAGTTTTTTTGTATGTTTAATAAACAGTGTTATCTATATAGTCCGCTTGTTAGGGTGGTTGTTGGTTGTGTGTAAATGCATTAATTCATAAAAACTCTGTTGCAGATCATCTTTTATGAAGACAAGAACTTCCAGGGCCGCTCCTATGAGTGCAGCAGTGACTGTGCTGACCTGCACTCTCATTTCAGTCGCTGTAACTCCATTCAGGTTGAGAGTGGAAACTGGATGGTGTATGAGCGGCCACACTTCATGGGTTACCAGTACTTTCTACGCAGGGGCGAGTACCCTGACTACCAGCGATGGATGGGTTTCAACGATTGTGTCCGATCCTGTCGAATGATACCCCAAGTGAGCTCTACCCTTGTTACAAATCTTACAATACGCTTGGCCTCAATGTGTTTTTACATGTTTAAATAAATATGTTTTCAACCTGTAGCACCATGGATCCTACAGAATGATGATCTATGAACGTTCAGATTTTGGCGGTCAGATGATGGAGTTTACTGATGACTGTCCATCCCTTTATGATCGCTTCCACTACAACGACATCCATTCCTGCAACGTACAAGATGGATACTGGATCTTCTATGAGCATCCCAATTACAGAGGCAGGCAGTACCTGCTGAGACCTGGCGAGTACAGGCGGTACAGTGACTGGGGTGCTATGAGTTCAAGAGTTGGTTCTATTAGGCGTATTACCATCTAAAACCAAGAAGAAAGAGTCATGTAGATCTGGAAAAAAGAAAAACAGACCACAGATTACATTTGCTATTAAACATGAAAATAAAGAAACCATGTTTTTCTGTTTCTTTGACATGTAAGTCTGTACACACCAGTTCAGTCTGAATTCAGCACCTCATTAATATGTACATGGAGTTTTATAAAATAACGCCAACTTTAGGAAGTGTACAATTGATCTGAAAATAGTTTCTAATATTACAATAGAAAGTTTCTAATATTACAAAGTTGTAAACTAATTTTCTTGTCTACACATATAAAAAAAACATTTTTAATTTTAAAAGTTAAATGGTTTTCAGATTATCTTTTTGTCAGTGTTCAAAAACATACTGTTCTTATTTCCCATTCATGCTTATTTTAGTGACTCAAACATATAAACCAAAATGTTATTTACAGAAATTCTTTACAAAATCATTTGTAGTAACTCTCACTAAAAACAAGGACAAGATCCAAAGGAACATGAAACCTTTGGATAAATAGAATCATGATAAATAAACAGAAAGCAGAGTGCCAGGAGTTCAAAATGTAAAAAATCTTTTGAACCAAAATACTATATATTTAGTTGTTTTGCTACTCAGCCTCATGCAAAATTACAATTTTTAAAATCAATTTACTAATGTAATTGATTTAAAGAGACAGTTCACCCAAAAATGAAAATTTGGTGGTAATTTACCCTCAGGCCAGCCGATGATTTTTAGCTGAAATTGTTGTCCTCGGTGATGCATAAAATGCAGGTCTGTGGCTGTCACATGTTTAAGATTCAAAAAAGCAGATACAGGCAAAAAATAAATAAATACAATCACTATGACTTCTGACAATATTATGAGGTTTTATGAAGTGAAATGAGTGGTCTATGCAGGAAACTGAACTTTATAACATTATAGCTTGTAATCCTGTTACAAAGGAGACAGGCAGGCAAGGAAAACAAATGGACCCAAATGTTTTTTATTAGTAAATTCCATCGTGTCCTGTTGGTACACGAACAGGTTTAAAGCATACATGTGCATCCGGAGTACCTGCGAGTATATATGGGCACCTGTAGAGCATGTGATCACCTTTTTGTATTAGTAGTACGCAGTACTGTGCTCACGACTTGCAGTGTGTGTTCACTTCTCACCAGTGATGGGTTAAATGCAGAGGTCACATTTCTGGTGTGGATTACCATATCTGACAAATATGTCACGTTTACTTCACTTCACTTTGTAGTCTGAAAGAAATGCAAACAGGTGTCATTGAGGCATGGCAATGAGACACAGGATTAGAGTGATTAGATTTGAGATTCAGACACCGGTCACACCAAAAGCGTTCCCCATAGTGTCAAACAGATGCAATTTTTCTCATAAGGGAACTGGGTTGTTTTTGTAAAACCGGTTATTATTGTGTGTTGTTAACTATATGTTAATATCTTTGTAGTGATGGATGTAGATCTATATTTTAGCTAAATATGGCTAAAGTGTGTCTTACCTTTTTAAATCTATATGGACTTTTTATATGGACTACTTTTTGTGTGTCTATGAAGTCTGCATGATATCCTGTTTGTCATTTTATGACTCAAAAGGTCCTCAAGAGTGCTCAATATGCAGCTGCTTGCCTTCAAATTGCCTTTCAAAATCTTTTGATATTTGATTCCCTATGTAAGCATAATGTCAGAGATTCTTTTCTACTCTATAAAGGCAGTTAGCCTAACTTATTTTGGCCTTAGAAACCCTAACAAAACATTAAAATAGTGTCCCAAAAAAACATAAAAAGAAGGTGACATCATCTCTTAATAATTATCACCAATTAGTCTTCCAATAATACAATGGACAGCTCAGTTCAGCTAGTTCTGAAAATAACACTTTATTTGTTTCTATATTCTAGAAGTTTAACACATGTCAGTTATACGCCTCATGCTCATGAATCTCATGTTGCTGTATCCCATATCTCTGAAGCTCCTGTACTCCCCGGGCCTGAAGTATATCATCCTGCCTCTGTAGTGGGGCTGCTCATACATGAGCCAGTGACCCTCCATAACATGGCAGGACTGGCAGTCGGACATACGGTAGCGATCCATGATGCTGTCACAGTCATCCATCATCTCATACATCTGGCCCATAAAATTCTCCCTCTCGTAGATCCTCATTCTGAAAGATCCTCGGTACTGTAAAACAAACAAAGGTTAATTGTATTATCTTTGTTACTTTGAAGCAATGCTAATATAATAAACAAATATAATTTATGAGATTTATAAGTTTTAAACTCTGTATTATGTGTATTTTAACTGTATACTTTTTCAAAAACCTAAATGCAGAATTATCAATTAGGCTCAATTAGAGCACAGCCCAAAAGCTTCTTATTTCACATTTTTTGTTGGATGTTAACGACCAATCAGCACTCTGTCTCAACAATCTACATACAGCAAGCTGAAATACAATAATTAGAACAGCATAAGTGTGGCATACTGGAGGAATCATGCGGCAGGATCTGATATTGTCGAACGTCATGCCCATGCTCATCAGGCGCTGGATGTCATGGTACTCTCCCCTCCTCAGGAAGAACTGTTGGCCCATGAAGCCATTGCGCTCATAGACCATGAAACAGCCACTCTCCACCCTGATAGAACCAACACGGCTCAGGTATGAGGAGATATCAGAGCAGTCGCTCATGCACTCGTAGTTACGGCCCTGGAAGTTCCTGTCCTCGTAGAAGATGATCTGTTCATGGGATCAAATTGGCAGTGATTTGAAATAAATTGATTTCTTTAACTTTTTACTATTTTACGTTATTTTAGCCATTAAAGAGTTAAACAAATATAAACTGGCTACAATGTGCAGCAAAAACAAAGCCATCAGATATTAAGCATATGCTTTTATTTTAAAGCACTATTACCTTGCCCATCGTGGAAGTGTGTTGTTCTTCTCAGTGCTTCTCAGTTCACTGTATCAGCTGTACTTTGATGGCCTTTGCTGGTGGTTTTTATACTAAAACCAGGGGCCCTCATTTCGTTGTTATTCAAATGCCAAAAGCTGATGAACAAGCAGTATGACTTCTGCTGAACTGATAGTGAGACAATCGTTTTCATCCATACATCTCTGGCAGCTTTTCATGCATTGTCTCTTACAGTATAGACAGAGCTTTAGTCACATCCAGAGCGAATGTTCTATGTCTATCACAAATGACATCATGTACATATTCAGCAATAATAAAAAGTTAAGCAATAAAGCTTACTTGTGCAAAAACAAAAGGCTAATTTAACATACGTTTAAGTATGTTCAGTGTTTAGTAAATACTAGGTATTTATAATGGGTAATACAAAACAAATCAACATAAGGAGCATAACTTAATATTCTTTTACCCGTTCCACTGTCACACAGCACTGCTTTTAGCCACATTACACATTCAAGCAATTACTGTAGTATTATATTACTTAAATGTTTTTAAAAGAAATTTGTATATTTTGATTTTGAAAAATCAATGAATTGCTTGTCATCAATGAAATGGCGGTCTCGAAGCGAAAGGTTCTATTATTGTGCGCTATGGAAAAGATTTAAAAATGACATCACTTCAAGTCACCACTTCATTATTAACATTACCATCGGCCATCAACATCATTAACGTCTTATACGCATCATGCTTGAAGTGAAGAAAATGTTTAAAAAAATGGTAATAAAAATTCTGCTTAAATAAGGTTTAAAAAATTACAATTTAGGAGGTCAAGATTATTCACTATGAACAAAATATCTGTTTATACAAAAGCATATGAATGAATAACAGTCATTTAATTAGGACAGGGGTCTTTATTCCATGTTTCTGGAAATGTGAGTTTAGACCTCCATCCCACTCCACACACCTGCCTTGATGCCCAAAGACCTTCATTACCTGACTCTGATGTGCTTAATTATGATTGAAGCTAAACTGAACATCTATGGAGCCCATTGGAAACCTTTGAATTAGGGGAACAATGCTTGAGACCCGTACAGTATAGAACTGTACTGTGGAGAAACTTAAACAAGTTGTAATTCTATAAATCATCCAAAAATGCTTACACTACACAAGTATTTGTTTATGCAGTGCATGCAGTATTAAATATTGTTTATTTGTTAAAAGTTGTACTTTTATGCTATAAATATTTTAATAAATATATGCTATACATATTGCTTTTATGCTACAAATATTCTAATATTAAAATGTTACACTGGACACAGAAAACCTTATATATATATATATATATATATACACGTCAAGCACGGGTGAGGGAGAACTCAACAACAGCCTTTTCACAAAAATAACTTTAAACAAAAACTCCAACAAGGGGAAAAACTAGAAACAAAACCTGACAAGAATAACTCAAAATCAAAACATAAACTTCATCAAAACTTCATAAAGGTGAGCTCACAAAAACCCACAACAATTCAGACTAGAAACAGATCTGGACAAGAAAAAGAAATCAAAACCCAAGGGTAATTAACAAGGAAACAAGAGGGCGGGGTCAAAACACATGACTGGAGAGCACATGGCAAATGTAAACAAACAAAGGCCATGTGCTTCCACAAATGACAAAGACACAGAGCAGAAGTCTAGATCCTGACTCCAAGAAACAAAATCCACAACTAGGATTGAGTCAGGATCCAAACATCATGCTCTGACACAAAACACAGGGGATGTCAGGATCCTGGCACAAGAACTAGGAAAAACTCAAGACAAGAAGCCAGGACCCTGATTTATTTATACAACTGTCATGACTAACATTAATCGGTTTCATTCACCAATACTCAAATATTTGGTCATTATGCCTGTAATTAAAAAAATTATATATATATAATATTATATATATATATATATATATATAAAAAGTAAAAAATAATAATGCAATGGCTGATAATGCAATAAAAGGGTGAAATAATTTATTTTTAAAAATACTCTTTTATTCTTATTTACTTTTGTATCCTGGTACAGTTATGCTTATGAACAGACAATGAACAGTTCATATAAATAAGTGCTGATGAGTGGCTAATAATCAGCAACTCGTCTGAAGGAGCCCACAGGAGCCCTGAAGGAGTCTCTGCATTTCCTGTATTCCCCAGGTTTCAGAAGGTACTGTCTTCCTCTGTAGTTGGGATATTCATAAAAGATCCAGTAGCCATTCATCAATTCATCACATTACAGGAGTTCACACACAGGGGCAGTTATCCATGAATTCCATCATGTGACCTCTGTAACCGTAAAGGGTGGGGTATAAATCATCTCGGCAAAAGTAAAGTTTACCATTGAAATCATGTGACAGGATCGAAAACTGCTACTGAAGCCCATTCATCACTGGTAGTCAGAATACTCGCCTCTTTTCATATAATACTGGTGATCATGAAGCAGCTGCTCTCCACTTTGATGGAGTTGCCGCGACTGAAGTAAGCGTGCAGGTCTGTGCAGTCATTGCTGCACTCATAACTACGACCTTGAAAATGTTTGTCCCCGTAAACAATAATCTGGAAAAATGTTCTGGCACGTGTTTACCTTTTTGTTATAACACAATATTGGTTTTAAAAATATAGATTTTCCTTGAAAAACTGTAAATAATTTGTAAATAATGTGTTTGGTGTTTTCTCTTGCATGGAGCATGGAAAGAACTGGTATGGTACCCACACTTTCAAAGCACAATGCACAGAGAACAATATGGACCGTCCCTGTTGCATTAAAGAGGTTGTTCAACAGAGGGAGTAGTTACTCAGCTTTCATTCTTGTAATGCTTGACCTTAAATGAAAAAAGCAAACATGTTCTTAAATAAAAAAGTAGCAGGAGTATATATTTTCTCTTAAATATAGTCACACATTTACAGAGTATCGATAAGTTAACAATCTATTATAACAATCTATTACAATCTCTATAATTCTCTGGATGATTAAACAAATATTTAAAGCATTCTCCCTGATACTCAAATTTCATAAGCTTTAGAAAAAACATCTATACTGGCTAGTAAATGTTTCACTTTGTTGCAGCTCTTAGTTAAGAGCTTAAAGGCATATACTTATGCAATATTAGCAACATGCTAAATATCAAAAGAGCTCACTAAATATTATTGTGGTATGTTATGTTTACATATCTGAAAACAGCAATTTAACTATTGTATAGTATTTATCAGTTAATGCAGAATCACTCAAGACCTTTCAGTCACAAAGCCTTAAACATATACAAACCATATCATAACTATGTACTTACTTTTACATAAATAATATAATTACTTACTTTCACTATAAATATCCAGAATCATTTTTGTCTTCTTATTCAATCGTTATCACATTATAAAGCTGCAATTAGATCACTGAATACATGTTTATGTCCCTTTTTATGTCATTTAGGGACATGTTTATGGGACATGTTTATGTCCCTAAATGTCCCTTTTCCCTAGCAATATTTGCATCTCATTGCCTATTTGTGGCACTATGGATTAAAATACAATCTTTAATTTCTCTGGGGTCAATATGCCTTTAAATATGCTGATGTTTTGGACAGTCATGGTATTGATAGATTACAATGAGGACAGTTAATCCAGATGGAGCCCTACATTGTTCAGCCAAAAGCATGAACTGTGTGATAGACAGTTTTCTCTCAGTTTCTTCCTACAGAATATTTCAATGAATGTTTTCCAGTCTGGTAACCAGGTTAAAACAAAGCCACTGAAAGGTCACCAGAAAAAGTTAGTAAGTTTGTGCAGAGTAATATTGGTGGTGTAGAATATTATCACTTATTTAGGATCACCAAAATGTGATTGCCATATTTTATTGTGTAAAATGCTATTATTAATGATAATTAATAAGTAGTGCTCACTTGCAATTAAAGTTTTTTTGATGATGATATTAACCAAACAACCAAACAAATAACCAAACAAGCAGAGGTTTAGTTAAAGAGAATTTAATTCGTTCCGCATGTGCTGCGATTGATCTAGTTAAAAGTGGTGATTCTTCTTAAGGAGCCGATCCTTGGGCCAGTTCCTCCCCATTCACTGTACTTCCTGTATTCACCCGGTCCAAGGTAATACATTTGCCCCCTGTAGTTAGGCTGCTCATATAGGAGCCAGTGGCCATCCATCACATGACAGGACTGGATGTCAGATGTGTGGAAGTGGTCCATGATATTCGGACAGTCTTCTGTTAGCTCTACCATCTGACCTCCCATATCAGCCCGCTCATATAGTCTCATTCTATAATTACCATTGTACTGCAAGAAAACACGCATAAGGTGTGGGATAAATGTACATATACAATTCTGGTTTATATACTGCATATTATATAAATTAAAGCTTTAGCATATTAATAAAAAGGTTCAAAGGATTGCTAAATCTTTGAAATATATATCTATTCCGAAATGTTTTTCTTAACTTTATTTTTTTTTAAATTCAGCCTCTTTTTTACTGGCTGATTTGACAGTACACACACTCACCATGGGGATCATCCGGCACGATCTGATACAGTTACTGAAACCGATCATACGCTGACAGTCGGAGTAGTCACCCCTCCGCAGGAAGTACTGCTGCCCCATGTAATTTGGATGTTCGTACACCATAAAACACCCGCTCTCTACCCTGATGGAGTGGCACTGGGTAAAGTAGGGGTGCAGATCTGCACAGTCGCTGGTGCATTCATGGTAGCGGCCCTGAAAGTTCCTGTCCTCATAGAAGATGATCTAATAGGGATAAAAGACACAAAAACATAGTATAGTAATATAAACTCAACATCACCATTTCTTTCTCTGACAACAGCAACAACAATGCAATAATGCAATGATGTGAACTGTAAACAGGCTGTAGTTTAATCACATAATGGATGACGGTAATAGATGACAGTTAAAGATGCCATCTTACCTTTCCGACAGTCATGCTGGCACCTGGCAGGGCTATTGCTCACAATGGGCACCCAGTATCACTGTCTTTTATAATACCGAGGAGCAACTGTGTGATTGCACAGCATAAAGTATTGTCATTCAAATAAATGTAGCACAGGGAGAAAGTAATGGGGCTAGAATTAGGGGGGCAATGAAACAATCTGGTTATGTTTGGGTTCGACCCCGGGGCAGTTTTTCCATGTTCATCAAAATGCACCCCACAGGGACCGCTGCAGCAGACAGAAGCTTCAGTCTGCTTGGCATCAGCGCAATTATTCAATGGAAGCAAAATATCTTTTATCAGTTGACTAATGGAGTACAAAGGAGCTTTAGTACAGAAAACACTTGCAGATGAAAATATAAAGAAAAATAAAGTGCATATAAAGCAATGTCAAAAAAGAATGTGCAATCATTAATGAAGGTTGGTATTTGTTTAATTATTATGCTATGGTATAAAGGCAAGCAGAAATATAAGTACATTTGAAGTCCAATTTATCTATTTATTGTACAATTACATTGGATTATATTTTTTCTAATAAACAAATACCTAGTTAATAGTTTTTCTAGTTTCCTATTTTTGATATTTCAGAGGCTACATGAGTCAAATAAAAGTTGCTATAAGAACCATGCTAAAAAACTTAAACTAAATTTGCAAATATTGAGTCATATATGCAAAGCATATACTGTACATATACAGTATCTCCGTATAGTTAACATTAATAATAAACAAAATATAGTAGACAAAATCTACTAACAAATGAAAAATGCTTATATAAGATTTACTTTTATTAAGATTTAATAGATCAATATTAATCTATAGAACATTATCACAATCTACTTATTTTTTATTAATTTTTACTTATGAAGTTAACTCTAGTACTCCAAGATTAGTTTGATAGAACCCACATAAATACTCATGCCTCCCCATTCAGTGAATGTGGTATATTCTTAAGGCCTAATATGGTCTGTAGTTGGAATGTTCATATAAGAGACAGTTTTCACCTTGTAGAAGAATATATTGTTTGTTTCCCTAACATTCGGGCAATCATCCATAAGATCAATCATTTGACCTCCGTACTCCATTCTCTCAAAAAGCTTCACTTTTTGATTTTTCTTTCTAAAAAATAAAGGGACAAAAGTGTGTGCATATCAGCTGTTCCTTTAAACCTTTTCAGGCATCATCAGGCACTGACACCTCCAAGTAGAAAGAGAAGAACAAAACTGAATACACTTGAGCACAGACACCATTTTATTTAGTGTGTAATGCAGGGCATACAGCAGACATTTTACAGGGACTCCTTTCCTTTAGAGATTCGTGATCCAGCTGATGGAGCCTATCTTGTCCGTTTCATCTCTGGTCACTGGACCTCCTGTACCCGCCAGGTCTCAGATTGAAGTTCCTGCCCATATAGTGGGGCTGCCCATACACAAGTCAGTGACCGTCCATCACATAGCAATACTGGAAGTCAGGCATATGGAAGCGGTGCATGAGGTTGGGGCAATCATCCATAAACTCCATCATGTGACCACCCATGTCAAAATGTTATAGAGCTTCATTTTGAAGCTCTATAACAAACCACAATGCTGATGGGTAAAGAAAGTATGTTACTGCTTAATTACATTGCATCAAAACAAGATCATTATAAGTGCTAGTCTTTACCATCAGGGTCATATGATAGGATTGTATGCAGTAATTTAATCCCATAATCTAGAGAAAGGGGAAATTAAAACAGTGTTTTGATTGATTGACCAATGTATTTGTAATTTACAAAAATGTAATGACTATGTAATGACACACTTTCCCATTTGCAGGAGTGTTAAACTTTTCCTGTGCAGGCGCCAAGAGCAGGAACTATAAACATATATCAAGGAGAAAAATGGTTTGGGTTGTGTTGTTATTTAAATCACAGAGTGCTCATTTCAGCAGAAACTGTACAGAAATATTACAAACATGACCCTTTGTTTACCCTTAACAATCGCAACAGTTGCTATAACGAAAGTTGCTGAAAGAGTCAGACAACATTGTCACTGAATTATTTTGTCTTTTGGAATTATAATTTTTGGTACAAAGGTTTATGTATGTTTCATAAGGAAATATTTTAAATATGTAAGGTGAAATATCATTTTTCCATTATTTATCCTAATAGCAAGTGTATACTGGCAACAATGAACAAAATAAGGTCCACCACCAGGCAATGTGTTAATAACTTCTTAGACTAGGAACATTACCAGCATGGCATGTTCTATGAAGCAGTCAGTAGTAAAACTAGAGTTGAACTAGAGGGATCAGAACCTTTATTACCATCTTCCACAACCAATTGATGGTTTCAATAGTAATGTGTAGTAATACTATTTACTATATTCTATTTTCTATATAATACTATTTTCTCACAAAACAATTTCATATGTATATAGATATGTGATGCCTATAGCATATTCTTACATATAAGAGCATAAGAGACACAATGATAATGTTTCATATGTTAAGCAATATCTCCAATATGCGACCTGAGTTTAGTGTATAGTTTCTTGATTTATCATCAGTGAAAAAACAACTCCAACATAAATGCATTGACTGCAAAACACAGGGTTTTGTAACATTTTATTAAGCAAATGCCAGAAAAGGCACAGTTATTTTAAGAAAGTGAAATCTAAAAATCAGTGACTCTGCGGAAAGAGCCAATGGTGGCACACATGGCAGCCCAGTCACTGAACTTGCGATACTCGCCAGGAGGCATAAAATACTGACGGCCACGAAAACTGGGATGCTCATAGAAGGTCCAGTAGCCCTCCATTACATTGCAAGAGTGAATGCTGCGGCAGTGGAAATTTTCATGAACAGACTGGCAGTCATCGCTGAACTCCATCATCTGACCCTGAAAATCTGGACGATTGTAGATCCGGATACGATGGGAATCACCACTTGGCTGCAAAAGATTTCAATGTGTTTGTCAACACATTGCGGTTTAAAACATCTGGTGTTTGGATGTCTGCGGTATTAATGTGTGTGAAAAACGAATAAAAGCTTTCCCTCTAATGAAGGTTTATATAGTACTACAGAACTGAGAACAACGTACATGCATTCTAAACTTTTTTTATTACACAGTATATTCAAGGTGCACAATTTAATCAATTTTTGTGTTCCCTGGGACACCAATCTATGACCTTGACATGGTAAGTTTTATCTGCTACCAATTTAGATACATGAACACTGTAGTATCCTATGTGGAAAAGCAGTGAACTACAAAGAAATAATTAAATAAAATGCTAAAATGGAAAACATGTTTTTAAAGGACATAGATGAGAACTCAAATCAAGATATACATTTTTTCCAGCCAAACATTTTTCAAATGCAATAGAGAGATAAAACTTCACAACAAATATCTTACAGTATAATAAAATATTTAGACATAAGTCATGTAAATACTTATTTTTTTGTACCTGTAGCTTAGGTAATTTACATTAGTATTACTCACGTAGGGGAATGTACGACAGGATCGAATAGTGTCATTGTAGCCCATCCAGCGCTGATAGTCAGGATACTCGCCCCTGGTTAACACATACTGGAAACCAGAGTAGCTGGGTCTCTCATACAGAACCCAGCAGCCACTCTCCACTCTGATAGAGTTGCATCGACTGAAATGAGGGTGCATGTCTGGGCAGTCTGTGTTGCACTCATAGGAGCGACCCTGGAAGTTTTTCTCCTCATAAAAGATAATCTGAAAGCAAGAGATATCAAAGACTAAAGCAAACCAAGTGCTTTCTTGGTCAGCCCCTTGATATCTCATAAACATTAACTGTAACAGTTTTATTGTTCTGTTTTTCGTTCCACAATACATAAGTTACATAATTTGCTATTAGCCTACCAATTATTCATTGCCAAATACATAATGCATAATACCTGTTACTATATATTGGCTCTCAAATGCTAACCTAATCTTTCTTCAGGAAATGGAAAATTGAGATACATTTTCGTCTTTTGGTTCTGTCTCATTTACCTTGCTCATTTTGATAGGAACCTCCGGAAAACAGTCCTAAAGCAGATATACAGTCAAACAAACCAGGGCATGAGGTCTGCTTTATAAACCTCCATCAGCATTTGGTGGATCAAAGTTTATTTGTTGTTTCAATGACTGGGATTTTGTAGCATGCTTCTGCCAAACTCTTAATCCAATCCATAGATTTTAAAGCCCTGATTCATCAAATGAAAATTCCCAGTTGGCAAATAACTGACCTCAGTTGTCCTCCTCTGTTTTGATCCAGACATGGGCACATGATGGCAGTATGTTTCAACCTTTATAAGCACTTTGTTGCTTTATACTTTTCCCCTAATGTGTAGGTATAAAATCAAGCTGCTAGCTGCAAGCTGCTGATGCCTGTGGTTATGAAGGTATGATGAAGATGATGCGTGCAGCTGTACAGAGACACAATGTCTTGATACCGAAATTACAAACAGCTATTAGACAATTCGGTTCTAATTCGCGTGACACGTAATCATAATTTCACTCAGATCCGATCATATTACTCCAAACATACATGTCGCGGAATCTCAAATCTCTTTCTTTCGTGGTCAGTGGCGGTCTGGAGTACCGCCACCTGCTGGACAACATTTAAAACCAGATTGATTGTTTCTTGTGTTGAGCCACAAATGTTGATGGTTGAATTAGAACCACCTCTTATAAATAACCAGTTGAAGAGCTTCATAACACATAATTCGATTGAGTTCAAATTTATTTCTGTAGCGCTTTATTTTTTCACAGTTTTGCATTGTTGCAAAGCAGCTTTACAGAAAACACGGTTTAGAACACACAGTTGAAACAGATATAAGAGGAAAAGAAATGATAGAAAACAGAAAAGTTATAAAATACATAGTGTTACATTTTTCATAAGATGTACATCAGCATTACTATAAACTGTAAACTGTTTATAGGATCGTAATTGGACCGTTTTATTCATAGATATATATATATATATGCGTCCTATAAATATATAGTATGTCTTAATATATGGTCACAGACATATTCATACATGACAGGTGTAAAAACCATTAACAACACGACAAGCTCATCATGCCTAATAAAAGAATAAGCGACGACTTTTATTTTGAAACTGAAGTCTATTCCCGGCTTCTATTAGCACCGTTTCTGAATTCGCACAATTTTAAGCCTATATTTCATTGAACTTCCTTCTCAGCTGTCAGGCGCTTACACACCATTGCTCGAGATCGCAATAACACCTTTTTTTACGGTATCAGTCAGCGCTAAATCTGGAATGGAGGGCCAGCGTTGGTTGCCACTTGAAGCCAACCCAGAGGTATTAATTTTGCCCTGCACCTCCGTTCCTAATTAAATTTTATATCGTAAATCGACTCATTTACATAGGTAGCTTTTAGCAGGAACGGTAAGCTGCGTTTCATGTCTCGGACATCATATTTTATATGACATTGTTTTATGTTCTGTGTCTGCTTTGCAGGTTATGAACCAAGTGAGTAGATGTCTCGGCTATCTGGGTGTGTCTAGGATTCAAAACTAGTGCCAAATGAATGAATCAGGTTTATTTTAAGCACCTTTGAGATAAAATACCTTCCATAATGATTATTAGATTTATGACAATTATAGCATCTTGTTGTTTGTAGCTATATATAAATATATATAAATACATAACATATGTTTATATGTTCAAATGTGATATATGAAGTATATTTCTACACGTTAGTTTATTGATATAAATGATTGATATAAACATAAAACATATTATTAACATGGCTGGATTGTGTAGGCCCAGTTTTATATTTTCATATCTGGATTGTGTAGGCACAGTACCATGTCAGATACAGTATCTTATTTCCATTTTCCTATTTCCTTGCTTATTTTTACTATGTTATATGATTTATGTTTAATATTTATGCATTGTGTTGTACTCTAAGTTTTTACGGCAACTGGGCTTGGTACCCACCTGGCAGTTCGGGGATGTGTATGGTTTGGAACCTGAAATTCTGAGTTTGGTGCCAAGGCCTGCGTGTGCTGTTCTATTGCTTTTCCCCATAACAGAGAAGGTACGACTGCAGTCACACCCACACATACGCTATATCAGCAGAACAAGCACTCTGTTCATAAATGCCTGTTTGTATATGTCTATTGAAAACCGATGGATATAGATATGGTTGCTGCTGGTGGTTTAACAGTAATAACTGTGCAATAAGTAAGATCATAATTGTATTGATCAGTGTACTGTACAGTGTTTTAATAATTTGAATCCATAGGCAAATTGAGTTCGATGGATTGTATCATATGCACGATTTTATTTAGTAATTGTTTTTCATTTTCGCTATATAGTATGAAACGTTTAGGCAGGATGAAGAAGCAAAAATAAAAGCACAAGGGCAAGAGGTGTCCTCAGAGGTCTACTTCATGAAACAGACCATTGGCAATGCTTGTGGAACGATAGGACTGATTCATGCTGTGGCAAACAACCAAAGACATCTGGAATTTGGTATGTATCCGCATTTATATTTTATATGACATTTAAATGTTTTTATTTTTCCGGATTGTTTTTTTTCTTTTTTTGAAAATTGTCTTTGATGGTTCATTCGTTTAATGTAGGTTTTAGAGAGTGATCATTAAGTTTCTCTTTTGCAGAGCCTAATTCACCACTAAAGGCATTTTTACTGCAGTCCACAAAGATGAGTCCAGAGGAAAAAGCAGCTTTCCTTGAAAAAGATGAGGTAATATGATGATATGCTTATTTGCATTCTGTCAGACAACAGAATGAGCAATAATGTATTCTGTGTAAATAGTCCTCAAATCTCCCCCAGACAGAATGACAAACTCATTTGCTGTAGATTGTAGGACAGTGTTAAACATATGTTCAATAATATGAATAACAACACAATGCAACAATATACCAACCAAGCAAAGTTGTAATATCTATTTAATGATTTAAATAGATTCTGACACAACAACTTTCTGACACAATGTTGTAATGCTTTTGAAATTTAATTTGCTTTTGTAACTTAATTTGGGGCAAATATTGATATGTGATCAATTGCATTAATTTGACTGTAATTTTTAATTAATTGACAGTTATACTTTAGGTCCGCCATGGGTGTCAGATTTCTTCAGTTGTTTTAGACAGTTTTTAGCAGTTAGTCACTAACTACATTTAGCTGTTTTGAGTAAATCAGTGAATTAAGCTTTTCTTCATGGTACTGATGTCTGTGTGATTTCAGAGTATCCGTGTAACACATGAGTCAAGTGCTCAGGAAGGACAAACAGAGGTTTGTATTTACAAAATACAGAGTAGTTGATAAATCTTTTAAAGTAGAAGCAACATTTTGCACACATTTTTATCCCATTAAAGGATTTTTCTACATAATGTTTTGTCAGACATTGAAGAAGCAGTGATGCCAAATCAGGAAATGGACCGTATTACAAATATTGAATTGTTAGACTAATTCTCTGTTTGAGTTAGATCATTAAGTTAATGAAAAGTTAATGTTAACTTTTATTTGCCAAAATGCTAGTTTGTTTGTTAGGATTATTGTTTTTATAATAACTGTTTATTTGATTGTATTTATAGCATAAAGTGAAACAGTGTATTCCTTAAATAAGTTGATGAGTGTCATTGAAACATGCTATCTAATTGCTTACTCCTCTCACCCCAAAGGCTCCAAGTTTAGACGAAAAAGTGGATTTGCATTTTATTGCTTTTGTAAATGTTGATGGACATTTATATGAACTGGGTAGGTAAATTCAATTTTACATTTTTACATACATTTTATAATGTGAAACCTTTTCAAGCAGTGGATCTTAAATTCAAATATTAGGGTTGTTCATATATGGTCGTGTGTTGCAGATGGACGCAAGCCTTTTCCGATTGTTCATGGAAAAACCACAGAGGACACATTTCTTGAGGTAGTTTTATGTTTCTTAGGTAGATGTGCAGACTTTCTTGCAAACTGTTATTGGATTGGTGGAATAATTTTCATGCTTTTGGCCAATTACTTTTGTTTGACTTACAGGATTCTGCAGAGGTCTGTAAGAAGTTCATGGCGCGTGATCCCCAGGAGCTCCGCTTCACTGTAGTGGCTCTTTCTAAAGCATAAATGTTATATGTTTTACCTAAGAGAAAAAACTGCCAATTGTTCAGAAGTGCTGATTACTTTACATTAGCCTTTATACAGTATAGGCTCAGTTTTGTCTGATAAAGTTTGTAAAAGGTTTTGACCTGAACAGACACATGCCAGTGTTGAAAAGACAAAAGTTAAAATGGCAATTACTATTTACTAAAGTATTAAATTTAAAAATGCCCAGAATTTCTTATCTGAGTCATCTCTCAATGTTACGACTGGCCTTTTGTGTGTTCACATTGACTACTACTCATTTCCTTAAAACACCTTTTTTTGACCGAAACAGTTTGTTTAAAATTAAAGTTAAATTTCTTGAGAATGTGAATATACAGGCTTGGCTTATTTTGACAAAATATTTGCTTTACTCACAGGAGTGGTAAACCTTAGATCCCAGTGTGTCATTGTATATGGTGTCCTCACACTTCTAAATATAGTACTTAAAGTAAGGAATGCAGCAGAAATACATATTTAATAAACAACTATGAAAAGCTCCAACATTCATGCAGATTGGATAGACCAAAATAAACTTGACTTTGTTATTGACCTTTTTGCTCACAGAGTTCTGTGTAAACGTGCTAGAACGGTGGTTCCCAACCTTTTTTGGTCAATGAAGAATGAACTGAGAAAATTTACTGTCAAATAATTCTTACGAGCAATGAAATTGTATTTTGCGCAATGGTTATACCGAATATACATTTTTGGCTGACATATTTAGTTTACCATTTGTATATGTGGCACTTATAATGAAAATATCAGAGCTGCACATCTGACCCATCATGATTTTGTTCCTCATATTTTCAACTTGGTGGCATAATGCGATGTCGTGATGGCAGGATCGGATCGTTTCACTGATTTGGGGCGTTTTTATTGCATAAACACCTATTGTAATGTAACCTAGTAGATAAGGTGCTGACGCACTAGAGGGCGTATAACTTCCACGAGCCAACTCAAAAGTTTCTTAGAACTAGCTAAAAGAGATATAAGTTTTCTCACTGGTTATTGCAAGTTATTGTTAGAAAGAACGATAGTCGTATGCCAGGTGGTCGCTTAAGAAAAGTAGATGTTTTAGAGTAGCTTGTTAGACCATCTGAGCTAAATAAAAGTGACCATCCACGCAACGCAGCAGAACTTGGACGCACCTTTTCTAACCTGCTGTCT
>JAZGTJ010009939.1:0-18737 GCA_036877575.1 Botia almorhae | reverse complement strand
ACAAATATAATCATCTATAGAAATTAAATTTTACTAGCAGTCTGATCAGCCCTGTTACTCCTGCTGTATGTTAAGCATGTAAACAGAGCTTGTTATTAAAACTGTCGGTGATTTTGTGAGGGGATGATCTTGTTTTTTCCTGTCCAGTACAGATACAGAACGATTATCCTCTGTTTGTGGGACAAGGAAAAGACCAAATACACTCCGGGGGGGTGGGGGGAGCTGCCTGTCGCCATGTGTGATGCAGTGTCCTGTACGAAGGGTTTTGTGAAAAATTGCTTTTGCATTGCCATGTAAAACCTTTAGGCAAGTTCATATATGTGTGTGTGTGTGTGTGTGTGTGACTGAGGATTCCACACTCAAGAAGTTAAAAGGCCTTAGTGACAGACTACGCAGCGGGTCTGACAGTCCCAACAAAGAAAGGAACTCTTTATTCTTTTGTCCTTCAAAAGCTGCATGAATATTGCTGTTGGCTGAGGGGGCAGGATGTCTCAATACAAGGATGTGCATTGTTTTTCTTCTGAGCAGAGATTGCAGCAGTGCATCATGGGCAGGATGCTGTTGTGGCTGTTGTTCTCAGGAGCTGCATTAGTAATTCTTGATGATGTGGCAAGAAAGAATTAAGCTGCTATCACAGCCCCTCATTCAGACACAGGAAATGCTTTGAGGGTTTCATTTGACTTGGACAGTGATATCGGACCTTTTTTTAGCCAGGATTCTGGGCTCGCGCATAAAAACAAGCCATAAAGTTGATCTCAGATGAACTTAAAAGGACGCAAGGTCAAGTCAGCCACGTTCAAATTTCATTACCATGAAAGTGGATGTGTTTCAATATTGGTTCAAAGGGTAAAATGACAAGTTTAGTTGAATAAGTAGAAATTTAAATTTGTTACAAATCATTTATCAGTTATATAGCAGTTATTAAATCAGATACCCCTAAACAAATCTTCTTGACATTTAGGGGTCTTGTTCATCTTTCCACCAGAGGTCTTCAACAGATTCTTCTGGAATTTAGAGAAGTGATGCCGAAAAATTCTGAGATGTTTTACTGCTCGGAACAGTTCAGAGACTAAAAGCAAGGTAAAGCAAAGAAAAAATGGGAAAATGGGATTTCCATATTCACGTTCTGTGACCCACATCTGCTGTTCTGAATACTTGGTCTGTTCTAGGGTGACCCGGGCAGATCTGGCTTGCCAGAACCATGTTTCTGGCTCTTGTTGAATTTCGTGACACGTGCGGCATGCGGGGGGTTATAGAGGGCATGGCCCAGTGACAGAGGTTCCAGGATCGCAACATTGCCAGCTGAACAATATTGTGCGTAGGTGCGACTGCTTGACCGAACCAAGTCCGTGCTGTTGGGCCACAATGAAACCACTGTTCTACTTGACAAAGCCATGAATAGTCTCAAACAGAGGCTGCTGTACAGTAGACATCAGTTCGCAGCATGCATACATATTCCATTGAATATTTAACACAGAACCATTTTAATTTTGACTTTCTGCAAGAGGGTGCAGTGATCTGTATCAAACCTTTTTACCTCTCTAGCATTCTGTGACAGGCTTTAAGACCTCTCACCTCTACCAGCAACCCCTTCCCGTCCCCCGTCGCTTTCCAATATATAACAGGATTGTGATTAGCGGGCGCTGACTGAGGGGGTTTATTAGCTGAAGTGCAAGGGGGTGGGGCAGGGCGCTAATTGAAATGATGTCTGATGTGATAGCCTAATCTCTATGGTGACAAAATCCACACACACATGCTCATTTAAATGACAGCTCCAATGTCACTCAGGCTTAGCTAATAGAAATAAATAACAAAAAGAGGGGAAAAAATGTTAGTTGAAGAAAGATCCCAGCTACCAGTTGTTTCAGCAAACAATTTTGATATATGCTGTATAACATTTTAAAACGTTTTACTAACATTACTGCAACATTACTACTATTTTGGACAACTTTAAGAAAACGTTAGTTTTGAGAACATTCTCTGTTAGCTGGTAGAATGTCATCTCAACCGTCGAAATCCATCTCGCATAGCAGCCACCCCATGAAGTGGTGCTCAATTGTCATGGAGACCAGACACAGCATCTTCAGGGCCGAAAAGACAGCCACAGCGTGAAAATAAGGGCTTTAAATTCCTATGGCACTTTTAATGAGGAGGAATCTCTGGTGCTGTTAAATTCATGACTCTTCAGGTGATTTTAACCATTTAGGACTGATTTCTGTGCCGTATATCGAAATAGTAACCTCTACCTGAATTTCCATAAACCATCTATCTGACCGAATCTATCTAAAAGTCATTTTACAGGTCTGGCTTGGCCTCAAAATAAGACAATATTCTCTGGAATGCTGCTAGGAAATGCTTGAGTCTGGCTGTCTGCTACCTCAGTGACCTTTCCCCTGACCTCAGCACCAGCCCATGGGATGATGTCGTGGCAGTTTGAGGGTCACATACTTCTACTTGTCACCTCTCTAACATTCCAGCTCTTCGTAAAGAATGCAGGGTTACTTTGATATGCCCTGCTCTTTTCTCTCTGTTCTCATGTATTATATGCAAATTGTAGGAGACGGTCCATTAGGGCGCACGGCTTTTGCCTTTTAACCACATTGATTTAAATGTGGATACCAATTTGACCCCTTGACCTGGTCACTCCCTCATGGGAGAATTGGAAAATGATGTCATGCGTATTCCAATTGAATGAGTATTTATTCTGCACTTATTTTTACAGACCTAAATACACGCTACTTATTATTCAAGATTGTGTGGAATTAATATAGTTACCAGAGACCAGATTGGACCAGATTCAATTTCCCTCAAAATACAGAGCACTAAATATCCACCTGTACTTTTAGTGAGTATGCAGTAAGTGTCATTAAAGAAGCTAGATGCTTTTCATAATTAACAATAATAGTTCATAGTTAATAGTGTATATAGTTAATTAGTATTAATAGTTTGTACTAGAAAAGCTAAACTAGTGTCAGTTAAAATGGATATTAAAATAATGCTTTTGAAATATTAAGTTATATAAGTACTTATCGCCTTAAGTATTTTTTGTCCATATCAATCAAATTTTACATTTTGTTAATATCAGGTCAGATATAAACTGAAAAAGGCAAAAATAGGTTAAACAATTCAGAACAGTAAAGTCAGTTGAGGTAAGCGCTTCATCTACAGTTAAATACAGATGTTGTAGGGGATTTACAGTTTTATTTTGCTTTGTTTTGGTTGCTCTGTTCTGTAATGCAAAAAGAAACATTTTTGAGGCTCAAGGAAAGAGACTAGACAAAGCAGTGGTGGAGGGGAGTGTTTGTCTGTGTGTGTGAGAGGTACAGAAGATGGTAAAAAAAACAGTCTGTCCTTCTCAGGTCTGCAGGCTCACTAAACATTCCTCACAGCCAGGGGGAGGAGGAGAGTCAGGCTCATTAACATAAGAAGAGAGTTCTCAGCCAATCACGAGCAGGGAGAGGGAATGTCAGGATTGAGATGGAACTAGGAGGGTGTCAGGTTTCTCTGTGCATTCTTCCCTCCTCCTTCTGCCAGAGAGGGAGGTAGAGAGACCAAGAGAAAGAGAACAGAACAGACAGAGAGAGATCGTGAGAGCGAGCGAGTGAGTTAAGCAGAGAGAACTATATGGCATAGTGTCATTCTTGTCTTCTGAGATCACTGAATTGGAGTATGTGTTAGGAGCTGTCTGCCCGTGTTTTTACACAGAGGCGGACGGTCTGAGTGGAGTTTTCGTCGGGGGTCAAATCTCAGGCAGTTAAGTGCTGTCTGGAGTCCCAGCGACTCACACAGCAGGGCTTAAAATGAATTATCTGGTGAGTATGTGTATGAGGGTGTGTTTGCTGTTCTCGTTGTGTGAACGCTAAAATTGGTTATGCTAAATGTTGCTTGGTAATATAAATAAAGAGGGAAGTAACGTTAGTTTCCTAGTGGAAAGAGGAAAAACTAACTCAAGAAATGTATGATTTTTTTAAGACATACTAGGTTTTTGGGTCATGTATCAGTTTATCATTTTAACAAAGTGTGTGTCTGAAGCAGATCAGAGTCCATAAACTAGAGCTGGGAAATGCGTTTTAATAGAGTCAGTTATAAAAATGCTTTCCACAGGGGTTTTAATAACACTTCACACAGAATATTACTGCGCCATGCGAGCGTTTTAAAAATGGCCTTTTCTTGAGGAGCAGTGAGTTTGGAAAGCTTAGGAGAGCGTGTGAGAAACCAGGCGTAGCGGGGAGAGAATGGAGGAAAAGCAACCCTGCCGCTCTGAGGTTGTCTGCTGAGTCAGGAAAAAGCTGAAAGATTAAGGTTTTATGGAAAGCAGCAAGCGGAGAGAAGGAGAGAAGGAAAGAGAGATGAAATGAGAGAGAAAGGAGTGACTGGGCCAGGGGTTTGGCCAAAGCATCCAGTCCATGCTATTGTTTGAAAGTGTTGGCACGCGTTCAGCTTGTAAGAGTTGGGATGACACAGGCCTTTGGTATTTAGACGTGAGAGTTGGGCTGCGCTTTATTTCCGTCTGTGAGGAATCTGGATGCTGGGGTTCACCCCCTACAGAGGCCGGGATATTCCCTGCCTGTAATAGAGCTGTCTTGAAATACACACTCATGGAGGTTGTCAACTATAAGTTCCCTGAATATCGTGTGTGTTTTTGTCTAGGGTTTGTAAGAAGTTTAAAGTGTGTAAAGGGTTTATGTCTCAAGAGTAACTTGTTATTAAGGCATATAAGACATTTGCTTTCATTTTGACTTATTGTACAGTGGCAACCCAGCTAACAGGGAACATTCTCAGAAACTTGGCTAACGTTTTCTAAAAGTTCTCTTAAAGTTTTCAAAAACGTTCTTGCAGTAATGCTAGTAGAACTTTTTAATGTTATAAATCATATAGATGAAAGCGTTATTCTTAAGTTGCTAGTGGAATGTTTTTAAAAGATTACAGAATTTATTATTTATAATCAAACTGTAATGTTAATTCAATGTTTAAAAACTGGTCATTTTGAATGTTCCTAGAAACATTTTTAATGTTTGTTATTTAATGGAAATGTTATGGAAACCTGTTTGCAACCAGAATTTGGTAGCTGGAAGTTTGTCAGTTTTGTATTCTACTGAAACCAAAGAGTCATGTCATTTAAAATCACCTTCGAGGAAGGAGATTTGTATGAGAGTTAGGTTTATCGGTATGTGGTGTAAAATATAATCAGCCCTGTAGGAAAGCAATAGAAGTCAATGGAAAGTCTCCACCATGATAGAAAACAATCATGTCTGTATTGTTTAGTTTTTAGGTGGTCATATTTATGGAGGTGGACTGTTACGCGAATATTACTTGACTTAGTGAGGTCACTCTCGATCTGAGGCAACCTGAATGAATCATTTGCTAAGTAAAGAATATTGACTCACATTGAGTTTACAGTAAGGGTCTGGATCTTTAAATAAAAGAGAGATGGCGAAAAAGACACTTTTTTTCAGAGGACAGCTGAGCAACCTGAGCCCCCCACATCACCAGCACTGCATGTGACTCAGACCTGACTCACACACCCTGCCTCTTGAGTCCAGGAGGGTGGAATTCCCCCCGACTCTCTCCTGGGAGGTCTGATGGACAGAGCCTGCTTCTCATCCTCATTATCCTCATAATCGTCCTCACATTATGCCAACGAAGATGGTCATTAATGCTAATCTAGACCAGTTTGGTTCATTAACATTATGATGAAAAGGGAAAGGTGAAAGGTAAAAAAATTCTCTGGTAACTGCTACCAACGACAAGGTGCGATTTCCAGGGAATGCAGTTTACAGCTTGGTTGCATTGTAAGTGGTTTTGGATCAAGCTAAATGCATACATGTAAACACTTATATGTCCTCATTTATTGCCACATTTGAAGAGAAAACACATTAACCTATTAGCCACCACACGTATTGGCCTACATATGTGTAGACTTGCACATGAGTCCAGCTAAATTCAGTGGTATGAAAACAGATGTTTGCTGAGGGTGGGATCAGAAAGTAAGGTCAGCTAGTGTGACCTTTGAACATACTTTTGAGATGAGATAATTTCAGATTAATCGCTAGAGGAGTCACACCGTGTTGCTTTCTAACTGTGCACTGATTTCTTTAAAACATGTTTATCTGTTTGCTTCACATGTGGCTGTATTCTTTTGCCACTGACACATCCTGACACGGCTACTGTTGCGCTGAAGCCATATATTATTATAGCAGTTGCTGTTATGTTCATGGTTTCCATTTACATGTGAAGCTCTCGTTTAACTCTCCCGGGGCCAGTTTCCTAGACACAGATTAAGTCGTCATTAAAAGAAAAAGGAACGACAGCAGTTCTCATGAAGGCTATGATGAGTGGTACATCTAAAGCAGCCAGCGGTTCTCCCCAGAGGAACATTTTATGACTTAGATGTTGCTCTTTCACAGCCCAGGAAACTTAATCTTAATGGTGTTCTCAGTTGTGCTTTATTTAAGTCTTAACGCTGTCTGAAATGTTTTATCTACATTGTTGAGGGAGAATGATACAAAATATCATATTTTGAAAATGAAATTGAAAATGTTGTATTGTTTGAGACATAAATGTGACAGAATTGAGTTTTTGTTTTACACATTCCTCCTGAGGATCTCTCTTCCTGTCTTTGTATCTGAGCCCTTCTTGAGTTTCTGACCTCATCGCTGCTACTGAACTCTTCAGCTAACAATTTTAGGTTGTAAGAACGTTCCCAAACATTTCTGTTAGTGATAAAAGGGTCTAAAACATTGTATTAATGTTACTGTTTGGTTATAAGAACATTATTTAAAGTTATTTAATGAAACGTTTTTAATTCTGTAACAAAAAATGTTCCACTAATGTTACTGCAAGATTGTTGTTTAATAACTTTCCATGTTAGCTGGGTTGTGGATTGAGTGAGCGTTTGAGGTTGCAGTCGCTGGAAAAGAATCAACTCCTTCATCTGGATCGGTTGTTTGGCATAAGGAAGATTTTGGAAATATTTGTGTAGTGATGAAGGTTCTTAGCTCGGGGTGAATAAGAAACTGTTTATAGCGCAGGTGATCGCCCGTATGAAAATGCAACGCGTCCTTGTTATGTACACTTTTATCTCTGTATGCCCGCCACAGCACTGTAAATCTCAACAGAAACACTGCACATTAGCATTGTGTTGGTGTGTAAAAAACTTGGCAGTGGACCAATACTTACTTGTAGCCTGTAGCTACAGGAATCAGAGCTGCTTTTTAAGTGTTGCAACCCCACCCTTCTAGAAAAGGAGGGACAAAGGAGGTGTCTTTGTTTCTTTCTAGTCAACACGAGTGAGATGAATGATGAATGAGTGAGTTTAAGGGCATGCAGGGGTGTAGTTATGTTACCAGGATAGCCTGTGTGTTTATAAAGGGATTTGCTGACCTAATTGCGATGCAGTTGTGGGATTTTAGTCTGGCTGAAAATCACAGCATGTGCCTGCAGTAAGATTTGCACCATTCAACAGTGGTGTCTGCGTGTTTTTATGTGTGTGTTTTCCTAAGGTTGTTTGAGAGTGCGGCCTGTACTGTTAGCCCGTGCTGAGTGTATTAAATGAGGTAAGGTTTACAGAATGAAAGTGTGAGTGTGAAGTATGGAGGATTTTAAGATCGGCTGACATTTTGGTATGTGGGGTACTATCTGAGTCAGGTACAGGCCGTGGTATGTTTTCAGAATAAAAGAATGGGCCTAGACACGCACTGAGTATGTTAAATACACTTATTTAAACACACACACACACCGACTCATTTTTCCAAAGGGGGCGTAACATAGACACAGAGCGTAACATAGCTTAGAAAGCGATAATTGTAATTGCTGAAGAAGAGACTAAACCAAACCCTAAATCTACACCTGAAAAATATCTTTAATTTAATTTTAGAATAAAAATGTTTGTTTTATTTACTCATGAAATAATAAATCATTTTTGCTTTTAAAGATGCATTTCTTCATATCTGTTATATGTCTGACTTCATCATTTGTTATTGTCTCTTTTTTGCTGAGGTTTGTAGACAAGCACACAAGCTAACAATTAATTATGTGCCTGCCACCCTTTGCTCTTATTCTCTGCAGTCCTGTTGTTAGTGCTCAAGCCTGGTCTTGTCTGTTGTAACTTCACCCTATAAAGTGAAAATAGAGCAGGCCACTGGTCCACTGTTTGTCTCTGCCGTCAACTTCTGCTATTGTATTATTTTCTGTTGAGATTTTTAGGTCTCTTCTTGCAAATAGAGCAGGTTTATGCCCCATTTACTGTGTGTACTTCCAACATTCTTAACTCTTTTAAAAGAGACATTCAGCTGGTTTATATACAAGGAAGTTATCTCATCTTAAGATAAGCGGACACTGTATATTGCGATCTTAAAGGGACAGTTCATCCAAAAACCAAAATTTTCATCATTCACTCACCCTCATGTTTTTTACATCCGCATTTACATTTCTTTTTACAACACAAAAGAAGATGTTTTGATAATGGTTTACACTGTATTTTCTGTACAATAGATATAGCTACCAGATGCATTTATGTTCCAAAAGAAAATAACGAACTCAGTAAGGGATCAAAATTGACAACCACCGGTCCATTTTCATTGTATAGAAAAGAACATCATACGTGTTTGAAACAACATGAGGGTGAGTAAATGATGACAGAATTTTTATTTTTTATTAAACTATACTTATAACACCAGCAGGAATTGTGAGCTCTTTTCCATGTGAGCATGTGTCACACACAACTGACTGACACACTAATAACAGCGAACACGCGCCTGGCCATCTGAGTCACATCTCTCCCCTCACTCTGATGACTATCGCTGCTGTCTGATACAGCGTCTGCTCTTTGTGTACATGTCTGAAAATATGTCTACAACAGCTTACTATACTAAACCTCACCTGCCTTATAATTACTTGGCTACTTAGGAAACCAGTAATGCAGCTAATAGAGAACGTTCTCAGAACATTGTTGGCTAAAGTTCTCTAAAGGTTCTTTAAAAGTTATCCAAAATATTCTTATGTTATAAGAATGCTTTTTAAATGTTATATAGCATATATGTTTTTTGGCTTTCCTGTAGTTCAGTGGTTAGAGCATGGTGTTAACAACGCCAAGGTCATGGGTTCGATCCCAGGGATCGCACATACTCTTTGGATCAAAGCGTCTGTCCTAAATGTAAAATATTTAAAAACTATTGTTCTTAAAATGTTAGTCTAGCATTTTTAGATTTTACAACATATGTTGTGAATAAAAAAAGTTTTAGTAAAGTTATAAAACCAAACAATAAGGTTAAAACAACATCTAAAAAAATATAATTTTTACCACTTCTGTTACTTAATGGAAATGACAGGGAAACTTTCTTTTAACCTAAGAACCTTACCTTACAACATTTGTTTAGCTGAGAAGTCTCTCAGAATAACAACTTATGCCACAGCATAACAACCTAAACACTATCCTACATGGTTGTGTTACAGATCTCTTCAAATTTCACAAAAAATTCCCATGTTCTAGCACTACAGTGCTGATAAAACACACTAAATGTCTTGCGTTTGTTCTTAATTAGTCGGGCTCAGGTGTCTTACGTGAACGACAAAACAAAGACTGCCTTGTTTTTTCTGCAGTGCCCATCTGTTTTTTGAACCAATAAAAAGTTTTGATGAGGTAAGTAACGTTTGTTACCAGGTCTCAGAAGGTGTGAGACGAATAGACCTCAGTCAGATTAGATGCTATATGAAGACGCTGTGTGCTTGTGAGACGTATTATGCATGGTTTACAGAAGGGCTCCGGGTGTTCATATGCCGCCCCCACGTCCTTAAAAGTAGTTCATACACAGAATAACACACATAAAAACACAACCTGTCCCCACCTTGCTGACTTTACTAGTGTTTGTCCCGCGGGGTCATGTAGAGGCACCAGACAAAAGCTGTTTGACTCCACCCCCATCCACCCCACCTACAACAATACAAACACACATACACACTCATTGACCTGTTTGTGCGCAGCATGGTCCAGCATCTGCCACATTACCTCCTGTTCAGTGGCTCTGTGTGAATGAACCGCACGGCCCTTTCCTTCCTTCCCTCTCCGCTCAGCTTCACATCCTTCCCTTATTCTGATTCTTTCTGTTTCATTCGGAACTTTTTCTGTCTATATATATATATATATATATATATATATGTGTGTGTGTGTGTGTCCCTTTTTAAAGAAACAGTGCACTTTATTATTATTTAGGCGTCATTCCAAACCTGTATGTCTGACTTTCGTACATGGTACATGACAGGAGTTGTCCAAGCTGGTCTTTTTCAAACAGTGGAAGTGAGGGGTGACCACACCTGGTCCCGTTCAAAAATAGGTACTTCACAATGTCATAGAACATTTTTGGCAATATTGCATTTTAAGGAACCTTTAACACCTGTAAAACTTTTCTGTTCACAAAACGTCCTCTATATACGAAAAAGGTTCTTTGGACTATCAAGAGGTAAGAAGGAAATGGTTCTTTAAGAACCTTTGACTGAATGGTTCTTTGGGGAACCAAAAGTGGTTCTTTTATGGCATAAAACCTTTTTAAGAACCTTTATTCTTAATAGTGTTAGAAAACATCAGCTTTTATATTTTATATTTGTCTCAGCTCTTATGTTTTTATACTGTATGTTCAGCAGCACAATGTAAGCCATATGGGTTGTTGAACAACATATAGTTGAGTATATGACAGAATTTTCATTTTTGAGTAAACTGTCCCTTTTATGCGTGACCTGAAAAAACACTTGCGCTCGTCATCCTTTCAAATGCTAATGGATGGACATTTGGATGATGACTTTCCTTCTCCATTTTCTCCATCTCTTTCATCTATTCTGTCTCAGTGTCTTTGTGTCTTCCTGAGGTAATAAAAGTTTAGCATTAGTCTCTGTCCACTTCACATACAGGGAAAGTTTTTGACCTGGACATCTCCATGGTGATGATTGCCATGGTAAAATGAAGCTAAGCTCCCCTGCCAACCACTCATCTAATAAAAGCCTGTTTTCTGTGGTAACAGATTTTTCCTAAACAATACAACAGTGCTGAGAAACAACTAACAATCATTTTTTTAAGAATTGGTTTTCTCATACATTTCAAGTAAATTCAATGGCTCAACAACAATTTAACGATTCAATTGTGTTCTGTGAAAACACAAGACAACTACTTTTTCCAACTTGTTAGCATGACTAGCGTGGGCTTAACTGTGTTTAATTATTTAAAGTAGTTTTAAATTGCTTCCCCAACGCTGCTAGATATATGCAGAAATATGCCAAATCACACCCTTGAGGGACCAACGCATTATCTGTCGTAGTTTAATGCGCAATACTTTACAGTTTTATTTTATGAGTGTTGAAGAAGGAAAGTATTGATCCATTGATCAATAGCCAGATATATCCAGCGCTGTTATTTCCTTTATTTATTCTCTTGCTGTTGTCTCACAGTTTGCCTTCTTGAGTTCTGGTGTGTACATTCCTAACAATTAGAAGACTGTCACAGCGTAATCGGCTCGCCTTCGCATTATAACCCCTGTGAATCACTCTCTAAATGCATCCTGTGTCTTGATGGACAGAGAGAGAGAATTGTGGAAAAGTGTGGGAGCGAGTGCGAGAGACAGACAGAGAGGCTTGGCATACTTTCTGTAATAAAGGCAAAGTTCAACAGCTTGTGATGTCATCAGGCCCCCAGAGCCTATTACTTGGCTGGAAAATATTCACTGAAAAAATAGAAATGAATAGCCCAAAGCTTACAACACTCATTTTCTGCTGCAATTTTCTGCTGCTTTTTACGAGGAGGCAGGGCAAGAAAGATAAGACAGAAGAAGACAAGACAAAACAGCACGTTTTAGGAAAGTCCTTTCACAGGTTTCTAATCCAATTTCTGGAACAATTACATCAATCACCTTATTAAATGAATTCATTACTGCTTGGCCAATATTGTCTATCTTGGTCAGTGAATTTTCATTGAAGTTAGTCAGAACCAGGGGTGGGTCTAGCCTAGTTTTTCACCCAACAACGTCATTTAAAGAACCATTTAAACTGCTTTCCACTCTGTGGAAAAATTAGCTGCCCGTGGAGTTAATGAGCTCTCTCAGCTGGTCTGACAATGTCTCATTATTTGGTTTTGTGTGTGTGAGAATAGATTGTGGGAGGTATGCTTTGGAGGTATGTATGCCTATAGGCATTAATGCATTTTGCATCACACGTTCCTCCATGTATATGTGTGTGTGTGTGTGTGTGGTCTTGGTATTTACAATTTTGTGGGTACCAAATGTGTGTGTGTGTGTGTGTGTAGATATATATGTGCCAAATGTGTGTGTGTGTGGTGGTGCATTCATGCATGTGCCAGCACTAGATGGTGACATCGCAGCCAGCTGCTAGCAGGCAGTAAAGCCTCTTGGCTGCTATTGTGTCCATCCTAAGTCTCCTCTGGCTTTAAGGGAGATGCTACGGGGACTGTCCCCCACTCAGGCAGCACAGTCGTGGCATTCATCGGTCCGATATGCCCTCTGTGAGCCTCTCCTTTAGCTCCAAGGACAGAGACACTATTCATCAGAGCAATGCCACTCTCCACACAGACCTTTAAAACACAGTGAATCAGACGCCTTTCACTCAGCAGGACAGCAGATCATGTTCACACACTGAGCGCGATTGTTGCTTTATCAATTCGCTTACTATACGTACTATATTGTATGCGAGATTACAGTTTCTGCATCCCAAATATTTGTAACCCGAAAATAGCATGCCAGGTGATTGGATGGCCTTTTGTACGCATTTGGAAGATGCCTTCATCCAAAGTGGCTTTAAGTGCATTCAAGTTATGCATTTTATCAGTACGAGTTACCTGAGAATCGACAATGTTAAACAACGTCAATACGTAAAAAAATGGAAGTGTTGATTATTTGTGGAACTTTCAAAATAAAATTTTTAAATGTTTTGTTACTTAATGGAATTTAGGAAACATTCCTACAACCTAAAAGTGTTAGCTGGGTAAAGCCAACATACAACTTCACATTCTGAAGTGTTCTGAATTGACACTCATCACAAAGTCAGGACTCAAAGAAGGTCACCCACTGGTAATCACAACATTGTGGTTTGCTCATCTTGTAAATTCAACGATTTCAACGTGACTTGAAGGCAGCGTGTGTCCTGACAGGAGGTCTGTTAGTAATCAAACATCTGCTGGATATCTGCTGTAGTGCATCAATCATCTGACTTTTTACTCCCTGTTAGCTTGGGCTCCAAACTCTCACAACCCGCAGTGAACTCACAGTAGGAGAGCTGTAGACAGGGCTACAAGGGTGACATGGAGCACTCTGTGCTGGAAATTGGCCATTCTTTTCTCTGTTCTCTTGCACAAAAGCATGACTGCTAAATAGACAGTCACTCAATAACGAGTGGGGAGGGTTATGGCAGAATACAGGAGAGATTTTGTTTTGATTAAAGCGAAACTATTCTTTCTCTCACTCTCTCGCTCTTTCTTTTGCTAACACTTTTACAGGGTTTCTACTGCAGACTATCAAGGGCTAAATCTGAAAGCAGTGCCCTCTCACAATTAGACAATCAAATGCTGTAAATTTGTTTAGAGGGTAGTGATAGGTTTCATTAAGAGGGCATGGAGAGGGGTGGTACACGTGTCAGTTGGCGCTGTGCCAGGCTGTATCATTCGTGTGCCAGAGAAGAGGGGAAACTGGTCTAGGGGCCAAACTGCAAATATTTGTTTAAGTGTTAAAGACCAGACGCACTTGTGGGTGGCTTTGTAAACGAGGGGACAGATGGAGTCCATGCTGTGTAAATGTGTCTGCAATGTAAAAACCAATAGAGCATTACTCCATAGCCATACATAGTCAATTAAGGAAAGTGGTTTTTTTTTGCACCAGTACTACAAACAAGAAGTGAATATTGGGTCATTTTTGTTTTGGATCAAAATTGGACCATTAGTTTGTGTGTTTCATCGTATATCAGCTTCCATTCCAGTTGGCTTACATACTCTACATATACAAAGAGAATCTTTCCAGTGCTGGCATACTTAAAATAAGCACTATAGGAACTCCACTTGGCCAGTTAGATTAGAGGACTGGAACTGTGATGTGTTTATAAAATGTGATCGTAAACATTAGCGATCTAAATAGTAACTAAAATAGTAACTATTTATTTTTCCTTTCCTGTAGAATGTGTTGGCAAAGGCTCTGTACGACAATGTGGCGGAGTCTCCAGACGAGTTGTCCTTTCGGAAGGGCGACATCATGACCGTTCTGGAGCGGGACACACAGGGGTTGGATGGCTGGTGGCTGTGTTCACTGCACGGTCGTCAAGGAATCGTCCCTGGCAACCGCCTGAAAATCCTGGTGGGCATGTATGACAAGCAGCAGTTGCAGCAGGCTTCGTCGGCCCAGCCCAGCCCAACCCAGAGCCATCTCACCCTTTCTCAGACTGCCTACAGCAAGCCCACTCTTGCTTCCCAGTACACATCCATGCACCCTGCCTTTCCCTCCTCCAGCTCTGCTAACTCATCCATCCCTGACAACGTCTACATGCTCCCCCCTAACCATGGCCTGCCTGCTCCTTCCAGCCTCTACCAGGTGCCCACTGGACCCCAAACTTCACATCCCCAACCCAATGCCCCCGCTGTGGCACAAAAACACGGCCAGGCTCAGTACCCCCCTACTCCACAGGATGTCTACCAGGTGCCACCCTCTATTAATGTTCCAGGCCAGGACGTCTACCAGGTGCCACCCACAGTAGGGGGTCCAGGTCCTGGGCAGGATGTGTACCAGGTGCCGCCCTCTGTGAACCAGACGCAAGACATTTACCAGATTCCCCCCTCAATAGAGAGGAGCTGGGACTCTCCCAAACCTATAGGAAAGGTAAGGAAATATTCTTTCATAATGCATATTATAGACATTATACACATCACCTATTATGAATTTTTATTATTGCACCAACAAAACAAATTCGGTTTATGATGGGTGAAACGAAGTCCCGCTCATTGTTCGACTCACAGATATGTGTTTTTTACTCTGAAATCACATTGTGGAAAAACAATTAGTTGTAAATGTTGCTTCATGTTGAATTTCAAAACACAATTCTTTGTTATGGCCATACACAAGATGTGGTGATGAGATGAATGATGACCAGGAGGTTATGGAAGAGAGAAAGGGTGAAAGACAGTCGTAAATAATGCAAAGGTTGATAACCGTGGGCAGTGAGGGGTGAGTAAGCATTATTTTTTGAGTGGTAAGTAGAGACTGATGCTGTGGGCAGGGCTGTTCCCCTGAGAGTGACTTTTAGGTCTGTCTTAGGGCACTACGCCATATGCTGGGGCTGCAGTGGCGGCAGGAGCAGTGAGGCGTAAAAATGGCAGGATGAAATGAAGAGAGATGCAGCTGCAGGTCTGTTGACTCTCAGCCATCTACACCTGTCAGATGTGCTCTGACCTACCAGCCGTAAAGATCTAGCAATGATTTAGTGTCACTCTTTCTGGTCATTGTGACATATACGGATAATCAAAACTTCAAATTATGACATATAACCACTGTGATGCTAACATTCTCATTCCGCAGAGTCATGGAAGATTGTCTGGCAAAAGTTACCTCATGGCCCTATAAAGAATTTGTACACTTTAGCCATTGCTAAAATGTATGAATGCCTTTGCATTGTATAGGAGATTAATAAACCAAGCGGCATTTATTTTAATAAATAATACATTGTATACATTGTAACCGTTTTAAAGCAAAACAGTTCCCACTGAGTTTTGAAAGGTTGTAAATGATCATAGATGTTGAACTGTTCAGGATTTATTTGGGCAGTTTCTGGTTGTCAAACGTTTGTGATACTTATTCATGGTTACATGTTCATGTAATCAACTACAGTACAGCTGTACAGTACATTTCTCTCAGGCATCTGTGTAAACATGAGCAGTACTGACTTCATATATTCACTTGACACTAGCTAAACGTAATTACAAATATGGCAAGTTGTGAAGTTACCGTCGAGAAAAGGTCTAAGCATTTGTGTGTGGATGCCACTCGGTGTGATATTTTGTCTTCTTGAGGTAACCTTGGAAGTGTTGCATGGCATTTCAGCTCTTCAGATACTTCAGAAAATGAATTCTTAGGAGGTTTTAAAAGCTTCACATTTTTCAGGCTTCGGCTCAATTGAAATACTTTAAGTTTAGAGGATATTTGTATTTTATCCACCTTCAATCTTGGTTTTTTAAAACGCAAGTGTGTTACAAAATGCTGGAATGACTGTACGGTTGTATAAATTGAGGGTAGTTGAGAGTCATTTGGAGGATCTGTGCTGTAAACGCAGCTCTTGGAAGATCGATCCTGATGGCAGTGACCCAGGAACTTCCTGCGGTAAGGGGGAAGAGATGGAGAATCAGTATGAATCAGTGCAGTTCTTACGTTTTTTCAGGTCTGAAGCCAAAGATAATGTAATCTGATGCCAGTTTACAGAATATTCTGTTGCTGTCTGTTTCTGGAAAGCTCGTGCTATTTTTGACCTTTGATTAGTGATGTTTCAAAAGGAGCTCAAAATAGACAACAAAGACCTGCTGTTTTGACTTCAATTGTTAAATGATGTCTTTTATGATTTAAATACTGAAACGGATTCAGGTTCAATGTCTATTTGCATTTAACTGTATTGAAAAGGTTTAATTTTAATCAGGTTTATAATGGGGATTTTGATGTGTTTTTTTCTTAATATGCTCTATTATGAACACTCATCCTTGTGGCCACATTTCTTCCAGCACTCACAGTTTTTCATTATAAGATAAGAGTTTCTACTGAAAGAGAAGTTGGAAACAAACACACACACACACACACACACACACACACACTAATAGCAGAGCACTGAAAACACCTTTATTCTCCTGGTCTGCTTAATAAAGTAATCTGAAAGAATCTATTTCAGGGCAAAAATACTCTAATTCTCTGAATACTGAACACATGACTAAGCTATTATTTCATCCGCAGAGGCTGCAGTGTGTGTGTGTGTGTTTTACTGAGGCCTTGGTACTGGCAGCTTTTTTTGTTCCATTTATTTTCTCCATAGCTATTTAATAAACTCACTTCATTTAAGACTTCTAAGCCTTGAAGCAAAGTTAAAAGCACTTGTGGCTTCTACAGAAGAATATACCAACGAATAACAACCTCAAAGCTCACAGTAGCTCAGTCTAGGAAGTTTTATAGGTTATCGTTAAAAATCAGTTTCTCTATGGAGAAAATAAATGGGATTTTTACTTGCGTAACCCTGTTCTGGAACTCTATAAAGCCTTATCGGGCATCAAAGGGTCTCTTTTTTTTGAAGAGGAACAGGAACAGGGCAAGTTGAGGGTCGGGGGGGCGGGCGTGTTTTTGCTTAGCCAAGCAATTGAACCCAATTGGACAGTGCTGGGCCAGCACTGGAGGGTTTATGGTCTGGGTAAATAAGGTCAGGGTTGCGTGATTGCGACACAGCAGGAGCAAGTGTCCCTTCTAAGGGTAATTTTATGTCATAAATATAAAAATGTTATTCTATAAGTTGTTAGCGAAAAGGTTTAAAAACATTACAAAATTAAAAACTAAAATTGTTAGGTGGGGAGGTTAGCGTTACATTAAAAACATGCCCAGGCAGGGCGCGTCAACATGCGACCCACGCGGGCCAGCACGCTCCTCAAACAAGCAGGAATTCTCCCCTGCTTTGTGCTGCCTAAATTAGTCATCGTGAGCTCCAGATATCAGTGACTCAAATCAATAATAGCTCCACTGATAGATAAGAATGATCCCTGACCATTTTGCAGCTGGGTCATCAACAAGTTTCAATCAAATCGGAAGCTGTTTGCGTAGATTTGACTTACGAGGCCGGATGTGACCTTCCCTCGGTCCTCTGCACTTGCAGGAATATGATTTCTGACTACTTGTGACTCACTGCTGCTGAGACCTGCCGTCCTGCTTACACATTAACCAAAGCAAGCTTATACTATCAACTCAAGTTGCACATTGACCATTAGGGTAAATAAAACCGAAGGATGAAGTAAGATTTGAGCCTAAGCTTGTTCTTCCAGTTAAGGGCCACGTAAACGTGTCTCACTGAGGGCTTGTGGGTAAGTTATTGTGCAAAGTTAAGCCCTATTATTGATGCAATGGACTTAGTATAGAGAACTGCGTAGGTGTGCCTCCAGGTGCTGAAAAGAGTCTTGCCTTATCACTTTAATGGCCCCTGCTATAGCCTTTTAGTATGCTGTACAGAGAGCCAGGGGTTTGTTAAAGCAGGGCGCACTGGGTAATGGAGAGGGAGAGATTGCAAACGGTAGATTGAGATTCTGCTGTAGGTTTACCGTACTGCCTGTTCTAAAAGTGAATGTGTAATCTTCTGAGACTTAGTTAAGGCTGGTACTCACCTGATCAGATGGGAGATGAGGTTGGCTTATCTACAAGACCAGGCAGGCAGCACTTGGGCAAAAAGGGGTGGTAAGAACATTGTGAGGAGACCAGGAAAGAAAACCAGAGGGATTGTGGATCCATACTCCACCTACACATCCATTAGAGCAGCGGAAGTATGGAGCAACACACCAGTTTGAAATTTGCTGTCAAATTATTGATATCAGTGTGTTATAAAATGATATCAAGCAGTGAATTGTTGTATGACCTTGTAGGGCGTTGTACAGGGTGGGCCATTTATATGGATACACCTTAATAAAATGGGAATGGTGAACACATTGAACACATTTTATAAGTGGTCAGAAACTTGTAAATAACTCA